>PVIH01000107.1:261541-419337 GCA_004025045.1 Sigmodon hispidus | reverse complement strand
GGTCATTTTTCTTCTCCGCAACTCCCCATCCCCTCCCTGGACAGGGAGCAGACAGTCCTATGGTCCCACTGACCCAATAATGCTTGGATCAGTCTCCACTCCTGGCCAAATCCAGTTTTGTACCCCCTCCCTCAAGAGTGAGTCAGGTGTTCCTATAGAATTAGAACAATCACATAATAGCAAGTAATAAATAAAAGATTAGTGGTATGCAGCCAGGACTTCAACACATTTGTATTAATAATTTTCACTGGCACAAGAAGTATTATTGCTGCCTACAGTTTACTGATAAGGCAACTGAAAAAAGACAGTTGCTGCTTCTATATGATCCAGCTGGTAGGAAGCAGAGCCACCATGATCCTTCACTGATGACAAGAGGGTACATGAGGCTGTAGCACACCGAAAAAGGCAGATATGTCTATTTGGGCTTGATAGTCCAGGAAGGTCTAAAGGAGCAAAATCAATATAATTCTTTAATGTAAGACTATGCTAATGTTAATAGTAGCTTTATGTGTGTTCAAGAAGCAGGAAGAAAAGTCACAAAGAACATTCCTAACTACTTGATTCAGCCGACCTAATTTAAGTCTTCAAAATGATTTTTTGAATGTTTCAAAATATAACTTTGATACTTTTCTTTACAATCATTTTGTCACTAACCAGACTAGCCAGAGACAGTGGTGAATCATTAAAGAATCCCCATAATATTAGCTGGTTCCAAAGATTTCATTACTTCTACTCATTCACTAAATATTTAGTGATCTATTAAGGTTCTGTTCTCAAAGCTCTATGTTAAGCCACCAATGCTAAATGTCTGGTGTATAATTTTTAAGTAATAAAACAAGTAAACTCGCCTGCACAAAAGAGCGATTACGGGAATTATACTGTGTTACACTGTGGTGTCTCTAGTCATCCATAAGAAGTGGCCAAGTGTGGAATGAGAGGGTCAGGGGCTCAGGGGAAATATCCTGGCTGGAGATAAAAAGCATCAGCTTAGAGATGGTTTTTGTAGCCAATAGACAGTGAAGTCAGCACAGATCGAGGAAACCCAAGAATTGATCTTATGCAAATCTTTCCATTGGGAGGAAGAACCAGGCAAGCCAACTGGCACTGGTATCTCCAAAAGGAGATGAAATCCAGGAAATGTAGCATACTGAAAACCAAGAGAAAAAATTATGGGAGGATAGGAAAAGCAGCTTTAAATATTGCTGGTAGAAAAAGTAAGGAGAAAGCTGAAAATGTACCATAGAGTAGACGTGAGGATGGAGGCTTTCCTAGAGTAGCTTTAGGATAGACAGGGAGGAGGCCAATTAGATCATGGCTTCTTCCAGGGTGTTATTATGTGCCTCCCCAAACTTTGTTTCTTCATCTGTAATATAGGACTAATAACAACATTCATCTTGAAGAGTTTCTGGGCAGGCATTATCATATATATGGGGAATTTGGCATACTACCTTCTACATAGTAATTCCCCAACATTGCAGAAGCTGTTATTATTTTAGAATAATATTTTCCAAACTGTGTAACAGTTTAAGAAAGTAAATTGATGTTTTCAACAATTTTTAACAGATGAATAAAAGCTTAGTTTACCAGATTAACAGGATGTTATCTTGGGTTGTCTTACAACACATTGTAAAAGGTGGCATACATTGTTGCGACTTTAATTTTGCCCAGAATATATGATTTCTACCTTTTTCATAATATTTTTACAGTTTATGTGGCATGTATGTGTGTTAGCATGTGTTAGGAGTCTATGGATAATTCTTCACTTTATTTATTGAGGCAGAGTCTATCACTGGACCTGGAACTTGCTAGCTCAGGCTAGACTAACTACCAGCTTTCCACAGGGATCCCCTATCTTTAGCTCCTAAATGCTAGGCTTTGGTGGAGGTTCAGTAAATCCCAACTCTGGTGTTTGTGTTTACATATCAGGCACTTTATCAGCAGAGCCTTTCCTCACAAATTCTAAGTGTTCTGCACACTATTGTTAGCTTTAGGCATAGCTTTATATGGAAAATTTCTAGAATTTGTCTTGCCTAAAGAAAACTCTATATCCCAGATATTAGCTCGTGTCCCCTCCCCCAGCCACTACCTCTCCTGTCTGCTTCTGTGTCAGCCATTTTAGATGCCTCGTGTAAGTAGAATCATGTTCCATACTTGTTCTATGACCAATTCATTTCACTTACATAATGTCCTTGGGTCAATTACATAATTTTTCCATCTTAAAATACACAGTAAAATTGTCTTCTTTAAGACTGAAAGATAGCCCATAATAATACATATGATATTTTTTATCTGTTCTTCCATCAATGGACCTTTTATTTTCATGTCTTTCCTATCATGGTATGCTTCATTTTCTGTTCAATCGTCTTTGACACTCCACATTCTGGAAGGAAGACATAGTAAATGTCAAGGCCTATAAGCTACACTCTATGAATCAGCTATTATATACAATGGCACAGAATTGGTCTCCTAAGAAATTAACAGACCCAAGAAACAAAATATTCTAAGAAATGAAAAGCAAATCTTAGTATTTTAGAAGCTCCAATTATATACATATGGTAAACTCTGACCATTAGTGTAAAAAGATTATAAGCTACTGTTTGAGCTAGGCCTCATACCTGACAAGTTAGACATAGAGTTTTATAAACTATGTTTTAAATAATACCTCCAACAGTTTATATATATAAAGACCACAAATGAGGCATATTGCCCTTCTGTGTAAGCAAACATTCTGCTGCTAAAAATAAATGTCTTTGTTCTTCAGACAATACAAATGTAAGGTAGATGCATAATAAAGACAGAAAACAGCCACACTCAGGCTTTCCATGGTATCTGTAAGTGCTGTGCCCTTTGCTTCTAAAGGATAAACTTGGCCTCCCATTGTGGGGTAACATAATCAACCATCAATCAGAACATCACTTCTACTACACAGATGTTGAGAACTCAAAGATGAATCTCTATCAGTGCCATGTAGAAGAGAAATAAAATGGCTTTTGCTCCCTAAGATCAATATGTAGGAATTAAGGAATGTAGTGAGTGTAGTGGCTAGTTTTATGTCCACTTGAGACAAGCTATAGTTATTTTAGAAGAAGAAACTTCAACTGAGAAAATGCCTCACCACACTGGCTTGTGGGCAAGCCTTTGGTGCATTTTCTTAAGTGATGATTGATGTTGGAGGGCCCAGCTCACAGTGGGTGGTGCCAGCCCTGGAATGCTATGCAAACTGAGCAAACCAAAGGTTGCAACAAGGCAGTAAGTGGTACCCTGCCATGACCTCTGAAGCAACTCCTGCCTCCAGATTCCTGTTGGGAATTCCTGTCCTGACGTCTCTGGATGATGGACTATAAGTTATAAGATGAAATAAACCTTCCCTCCCAGGGTTGCTATTGATTGTGGTGCTTTATGAAAACAATCAAAACTCTAACTAAGACATAGTGCAATATATAAATGTCAGCAGCATTAGATGATAGAACACAGAACTTCACAACACATTTCCCGCACCACCACCACAACCACAGACAACCCAGGTCATTGATGTCTTCCATTGTATGGCCAGTCAATATGCTGTAATAGCTTTGTGGATTTGTTATGTTTATAGATGAACAAACCTTTGGCAAATTTTCAGTTGAGTGTATGTGTGTGTGAGAGAGTTAAAATAATTGAACATTATATCACACTAGGAGAACAATATAAATTTAGAAATGATATAAACTTCCCTCCACTCCACCTTCTACAGATGATCAGTGAGTCCTTTCCTGAACATACATAATGGGGAGCTCCATTAGTTTATAAGGTAGCAATCTAGAGCTTGAGGAATTCAGAGATCTAATTATCAGAAACATTTCCTATCTGCCTTATTTAAATTCTACATGTTATCCCAGGGAGCAAAAGGAGTGACCTTTCTTCTCTATATATATGACAAATTTCACATAATTGTCTGCCCCCCCCATCCTGGTCTTGACCTTGTGCAAAGCATTACTGTGCCTTCTAGGCACTTCATTTTCAAACTGTGAAGCTTGTAAGCAGCTGCGACAGCACACCAGGCACCATGATGTATATATATCCTTAATATCTTACACTTCACTGTAGGACACCTACATTTTGTTCATGTTTGTAACTGACATATGAGAAAACTGAGGCAGGAGGAAATTAAACAGCTTCCCCAAGTCACTGCAGACCCACAGTTCGTAGGTTCTGCTTTCTGTTTTTCCCTTCAGTATTAATCTTATAGTCCATCTTTAGCAATGTTCTTAGACTATAACAGCCTCTCAGCTATAAAATGATGCCACATTCCTGTTATTTAATACCCATTAGAGTTGTGCATTCTAAATGCCACTCTGCTGTAGAAAGGCACGTAGGTCTATAGTGCTTACACCCATCGCAACTCTTCCCACTGCTGAATCACCTTCGTCTAGCTCCTTGCTAACTTTCCAAAGAGCTGCAACCCTGATTTTTCTCACTTTTGACATCCTTGATTTCTCCTGGTGTCCTGGATTGGCTTCATCTGGACCAAGAGGCTCCATCTTATTTTGAATAAGTTAAGGTATTAACTATGTTAAGGCTTAAGAACATCCTTTCTTAGTGAAGAGCAGGCAGTTGCAAGATGGGGTCTCTAATTCCTTCTTTTATGGTTATGGAAACTAACTAGGAATTTAGACTCAAAACAAAATGAGTGACCATCAAGCACTATTTGAATGCATACACTTTACATGGCCCGAACTCAAGACGATCAGAAGCAATGTGACCATTTCTGAAGTCATCTACCTGTCATAGTAGATGTGGGAAAAACCATTGTTGTTTGGATCTATTTTTCCTACTATGAGCTAATCCAGAAAAAGAAAATTCTAAGTTCCCTCTTTTACACTTGTATTTGATTCTCTTCTCACTCATTTCTCTAGGGAGGCATGTAATTAAACAATTAAAACTTTCTATTGTGGTGGTAAACCCCTTAAGGCATAAGTGGTGATAAAATGATGTGAAATAACAGGATATTTTAAGACAGTGTTCACAGGCAGAAAAAACAGCAGGATGTTCTAAAAGGAGGTGAAGCATTTCATCTCATAGGAGAAAGTCATTAAGACAGGACATAAAAACTCCAAACAAAATCAGGAAGTCCCTAAAACTGACCAGTTTCACTAGGCCCCACCCTCCCCAAGATTATATAAGCAGTAGAGACTATTGAATCACTTTCAAACAAGCTGATCTGCCTAGAAGAGGCTTAGATAGACAAGATGCAAAGAATATTCTCAGACAAGCTAGGCCACATGGAAAATACAGAAACCAGCTAATACCTAGAAGAGGCTCAGCTCAACTGGCATTGTCCAACCTATTGAGCTGCCTGTAAACCCATGCTCCAGGTTTCCAGCTCTCCTGAACTATCTGTCACCCATTCTCAGTGAGCTTTTGGTAATCCAGGTATCTTTGAGTCACTTCTGCTCCTATAAATAAGCTCATTGGTTCACCAAGTTGATGTCCAGACTTTTGATGTATCATCATTTTCTTACCTGGAGTAAGACTTTTCATATCTCCCCAGGAATAGTGTCACACAACAAATGGTTCTCTCTCCTCTCCTGTCTAAAAGGTGTCTCATCAACATGGAGGTCAGGTTCATGTAAAAGGGTATATATTTTTTATTAAGTCATTTTTATACAATGTATTTTTTTTCATGTTTTTCCCTTCTCCAAATCCCTCCAGATCATCCTCACTCCTCAATACTCAACTTCATTTTATTTCTCTTAATGAGGTGAAACGATAGCTCACTCTGGTTTGATTTGCTAATACTTTTTAAAATCATTGACATCTTTACAGGATGGTATTTCAAAGCTTTCTGTGGATGACCAACTGGTTGGACTGTATCATTTCAGCTACAGAAATTTTAAGGGTGATGAGATTCATCAAGAGGCATGTATTTCCTGTACACATGCACACACACCTTAAAAGACTCAAAATTATGAATGTGACAGAAGGTAGTAAAAGAATAAAAAATAGTGTTTTCTGAAGTCATTCTTTTTGTAAGGATAAATAATTTATAAAGAATAGCCTCATGTATGAAAGTGCATAAAAACAGTCATGGTGAGATTACCCAAGACCATGTTATGAAGAACAAGCTTCAGCTTTTGGTGTGTCAGGTTGAAAGACATGAACAAGTCAACTCAGTGAGAGTCAAGGTCTTTCCAGTCTTAAAGGAAACTCTCTTACCAATCTTTTGCATGTTCCCTTATTTAACATGGATTGTCTCTTGGTATAGATGCAAAACTGAAATGATCATAATATATGGAAACTGTCCTAGGGGAACTACTTTTGTTTATGCAGTTTTATTGTCATTTTCCAACAACTGATTTAGACTGAATTCCATTCAGACCTGAAGAAACATGATTATAGTTTCATATCAGACTCCACCTCCAATAAAATGTACTAATACAGAGAATGCATTCCCCTCGAAAATTTTTAAGTCATGGTAACTAAGGTTTCTATCAGTTAAGCCTAGAGAAAAATACACAACTTTAAAAGCCACATTTTAAGTAGATCTGCTCAAGTAACAACACCATAAAAATAAAGTAAAACTATAATGAAGAACTATGTTTTCCAGTTCCTCTTTCAATTTTTCTTAATTTTGTTCAGTTATTGATATACTTTAGCACATCATGAGCCCCTAGAGTTTTTGTAAAACTTTATGCATATATGAATGAGTGTATTTTTCTAAGAACCAATAGTTTTCCTAAGTGATCTATGACCTAACTTTTTAAAATAGTAGACTTTTCAGTATCTAATTAAAAGTGATAGAAAAATATGATGTTAATAAGACCAACAGGCTGCATGACGTCAGCATTCATGGTTGGCCAAGAATAGGGAACTGGTGCCATTAAAATCTTTACTAGGCAGTATCTGAGTTTATATAGTTCTGTTCATTCCCTTATTTTTGTGCTAGTATTTTATAATACTTCTAGCCATCATATATACCTCAGACACTACACACAACACCACCACCACCAACAACAACAACAAAAAATGTCCTCTAGGTAAGAAGGAAAATGAGTAAAATGCTTTCATTTGATTTGTTTATTTATTGAGTTGGATATTTGTCATTACATCTGTCATCATCAATAGTATAATAGATGCCAACTTTTGATGTGCATCTTTTCTCACCTTGCTTGTTTGGTTCCTGGTGTTCAAACTCTTGGGTTTCATGCAGGTTTAGAGTTCCTAAACCCTTTATTTCCTTTCCGTTTCTTTCTCCTTTCTTAAGACTCAATGCCAACAGTAGCTCCAACTAACCCAGGTCCACCCTAACCACTGTCAGCAGCTGATTTGTTTTTCATTTATTTTCATTTATTTTTTCCCATAGGAACCACTGTTAATATTGCTAGCATATTTCAAAAAATACAATTATTTTTGTATTTCATAGTGAAACAAATGAACAGATTTGGTGAGTAGAAAGTGAACAGAAATCCCCTTAAATAGTAAGTCAGGAAAAAATAAGACAAGTAAGTTTATCTTGGGAGATTGCTTTGAGAGTGGAGAAGCAATAGAAAGAATTGGAATGCAAGATTTTTCTTGAAAGACAAATTCTGCTAAGAGACATAAAACTTGAAAGCATTTCATTGTCACTAAGACAAAACACAAAAAATTTGGAAGAGGAAATTCCATCCTGTCAAGGCTTTCTCATCCATACCCAAGCATGCACTGAAATATTATAAGAACAAGGGCTTTTTTCCCAAATGCACTGGATTCATGTTCTTTACACTTTTATGATCTTTCCCACACTGTGTGTTTGACACCTAATCTGTGTGAATGCATTTCCTTACTGTTTGCCCATTAAGCCAATGACTGACCTTCTCTGTGACGATGTAAAACAGTTATTCTTATTAATTTGAATGATTTATACTTCCTCTTTCTTATTTTTTTCCTCAAACTCAGCTTGAAAATCAGCACTTAACTGCCAATGTGTTAGAGGTAAATGCTTCACAGACACACAGAGAAAGCACGCCAGATACCTCTTCATCATGCCTGTCTGTGACTGCTTTTCACCAGCCCACCTTTTCACCAGGCAGTGGCTTCAACCCAGGGCCTCTCAGCTTGTTTATATGAGCACCCTTTCCTAGCCCCTAACAGCATCATACACAGCCATGCTTCGGGCTCTCTAGGGATAGACTCTTCCCCGAGTGAGCACTCCTCCACAGCTATTCTGGCTGAACTACATCTAGGAAACTCTGACACTACTGACTGCTCTGAGACACCTTCCCCAACCTGGGGTCAGAGGTCTGCTGTGACAGATGGCATCTCCTTAGCAACCCCTGCTGCCACTCATGTAATTATTCTTCTTGTCTTTGCCTCCACCATTTTTGTAAGGACTGCTATCTGGATTTGGTAGCCAAACATTTCTATTTGCAAAGGTGTTGATTAACACACAAAGTCTATGCCATCTGTTAGAAAAAGCTATGAGTTATCCTCATTAAGCCTAGGAGCTAGAATTTGTACTAATAGTCCCTTCGTGCATATAAGTGCTATTTATGGAAACTCTAAAACGGTCTGGTTCTGATTTACTGTTTCTCTATGGCTTGTAAGCTATAAAGTGATTTACTTATAAGGCACTTATCAAAAATGTCATTCATCATGGTTAAATTATAGAGAAAGTCTAAAGTGTTTCAAACGTTATAACTTTCCATTAATAGCTGGAACATGACTCTTCCTCTAAGGCTTTGATCACTGTGTCCTGGGTTAATAGTTTGTGCACTGTCTTTCTCTCATCAGTGACTCTGACTGCCCAGTACTAAGTGTTCTTTCTGTTCTTTTGATGAGCTCATCTGTCACTATGGCAGTGAACGATGTAAACAATCTTAGTCCATCTTACAGAAATTTAGCCTGAGCTTGTCCTGAAATATTTTTCCTCAGCCATCCCAGTTTTGAAATTTATGTAAACATTTTTTTTATATCTCAACAATTTTTCTTTCATTCATGTAGTATATAAATAGCTCTCATATATATGATGTCATTGAAATATGCCTATCATTTGAGTCAGGAATCACCAATCAGTGGCTAATGAATTTCTAAAATGCTGCAAATTTTTGTATCATGCAGATTCTCAGAAATAATGAAGAGATTGTGACTTCCATTGAAGGACACACAACTTTGAGTATCTACAGCTTGGGGCATATCATACATATACACATATATATATACATACATATGTGTGTATATATATAACCTGATAGGTTCTGTCAAAGAGAAAATATATTTGGACTACATAGTTGCTATATACTGTCAAGACCTGAAACTTTAAAACTAATTTGCATGCACAGAGAAATGTCATAAGTCATATTCATTTTTTTAACTTCTACAACTATAGAAATTAAACAAAAAAAACCTCTTCAGTTGTTTGGGATGGCTTAATATTCATCAAGTAACTGAATATCAAATTTGTTTTGTGGAAATAACCCTCCCTGGCCACAGATGATCAGCTATCAGAATAATTCAAAATTCTTAAGTATGATATAAGTTTGTTATCCCTAATCCAAGTATCCAAATCCTAAAATTTTTCAAAGTTTGAAACATTTTAAACATTGACATGACATTGTAAGTGTAAAATTCCACACCTGACCTCATGTGTGATTAAAAAAAAAAAATTCAGAGACTGGAGAGATGGTTCAGTGGCTAAGAGCATTGACTATTCTTTCAGAGACCTGTATTCAGTTCTCTGCACCTATATGGCAACTCAAACCTCCTCTAATAGAATCTGATACATCCAGACAAAGTACTAATATACATAAAAAAGTAAATTAAAAATCCTCAGGTGCACCAAAAATTTCTTATAAAATTGCCTTCAAACAATATAATATGTAAATAATTATATATTAAAATTAATTAATTTTATATTTAGGCTTCAGATCCATCCCCCTGAAAATATATTTCATATATATTTATGAATATTTCATATCCAAAGCCATGTGAAGCCTTAAATACTTCTATCCCCAAAGAATTTGGATAATGGCTATTCAACTGCACTAGAAACCTTAGTTTTTAGTTAAAAAATTATTGTTTTTTATATTCATTTTCATAAAACATTCAAGTTGAGTTAGAAAAGGAGACAAAAATATTCGTAGATTGTTCAGCAGAGTTATGTAAATAAAGGCTCTTGAACTACTGTTCCATTCTGTGCTTTACACCTGCTAAAAGGTCCTTAACATGTGGCTGGTTACAAAATAAGAGAATTTTTCTAATAGCTTAAAGAAATATTTGAGTACAATCCTTATAATTGAATACTCATTGATTTTTAAGACTTCTGTGATATGACTTTCTTCTGGATCATTTGAAAGCACAGTAATCTTAGAGTGAGGTTGTAAATATACACTTAATCATCTGCTGTGTTTCACACTTACATAGCTGAAGTTTATTTTGTTTAAAAAAAAGTAGGAAAGCTTGTAAGTTTTGAGTCTCTATGTCTGTGCATTATTTGTGTTCATATGTATTTAATCTGTATTGTTATTTAACTGAATATTCTTACTAAAGTTTTGTGTTACTTGCATGCGTCATTCAGTCTGCATAATACTTGATAGTATGCTATGCAATGACAGTACTGAGTTCAACTTCTATGATCTAGTGGATTCAACATAGTCATGACATATGTCTTCTGGCTATCTATTAGGTCATCAATACCAAGGTGCATGTTTTAACAACTACCAAAGAAGCATGTGTATGGCTGTCTCAATAAGAAGCTTCAGGTAGCATTAGAAATGGGAAATATTCAGATGTAAACAAGTAATTTATTAGGAAATTAGAATGCTACATAAAGTTGAAGAAGGGAGAAGCCAGTGTTTTAACATCTTTACAATGGTTTACCAGGTATGTGATGGCTAGAATAGGTCATGTCATAACTCATAAGTCTGAACACTTGCCTTCTTTTTTAGTCACCTTGTTTCGGAAACATTGATTCATTAGAGGGTGTTCTGACTGAGCTGTGAACCAGCCCTTGTCTTCCTGTCAGAGAGCGTTCATTTCAAATCCACTATACAGAATAATGCGAGCAAGTTATGACTACCTGAGGCCAGGTTGTGAGAGCTCAGTTGTCCGCCCCATTTGTGATCCTTGTTAGTGGCACCTCTAAAGGCAGAGTGCTGTGCCCATTGGCTGGCTGCTGTCACTTTTCCTAACCACCTCCTATGCCCTCTGATAATATAAAAATAATGGCAAATAAAGGATGGGATGGAGAAAACTAAAAACAAAACAGTACTTTGTCCCTCTGACATCAGTTTTCAAAATAAAAAAGCCTTGTAGTTTATTGCTGTTCTACAGCTGGAAATTCTTGTTGTCATTTAAAAAGGGGATGTTTACTGGGAACCATGTGCAATAACGGGGTTGGTTCATGTGCTTTTCTCAGAGTCAGATAACCATCAATGGCAACTCTGGTGGTGCTGTGAGTCCAGTGAGTTACTACCAAAGGCCATTTTCCCCTTCTGCATACTCCCTTCCGGCCTCACTCAACTCCAGCATCATCATGCAGCATGGCAGATCACTTGGTAAGTACTGCAACTATGACATCCACGATAACATTAATGTGACAACTATCTATCACAAGAGAAAATATAAGGTAACAAAGTTGAGGCAGGAGTAACCAACACCACTTTCTTTTTGGTGACCCTAAGTTGAGAGAAATTAGAACAGAAGGTCATATACATTACAGAAAAGAGATCCTTTGCTATTCAAACATGACAATTCCATCTGTAGATAAACCTGGAAAATGCTAGCCGATATTTAAGTGATGGGGTAGAAAGAGCATAAAAATCCCTAAGTGAGAGAAGAGGAAGTTTATAGGACCCAAAACATTAATGTAGCACTTTTCTATTGAGGTGTCTTATTCCTTTTTGGAAGAACTTTTATTCTAGACTATTCTTTAGGTACAGCTACACAAGAATTGTTCAACAATTAACACAGTGTAAAGAAGGATAGTGACACAGTGAAGTCCTGGATCACAAACTATCAAATTGAGGTTTGAAAGCCATCAATCCACTGTGAGGTAGTGGGAAGCAAGAGAAATCCCTTCAGTGAAGATTCCACAACTTAGAGAGACAAGATTTTAACCCTTAGGAGATTAAACATTAGGCAACTTGGTTCTGTGGCGATGGCTCAGTGGTTAAGATCACTTGGTGCTCTTCCAAAAGCCCACACTCAATTCTCAACACTCAAATGATGATTCACATCCTGTGATTCTAGTGTCAAGAGATCTGATACCTTCTTCTGACCTCCAAGGACACCAAGCACACACAGGGTGTACATACATACACACAAGCAAAGCACTCTTACATAAAATACATAAAACTAATTTAAAAATTTATTATACTCCTCTAATAAAAATGATTATTTCTTAAATAATCATTAAGTGTGACTCTTGCTCTCACTGCTTGCCTTATTGAACACAATTTTACCATTCTACCAAATAAAAAATATAAATACTCAAGTATAGACTAGCCTTGACTTTAACCTGTAAGTAGATTTCATACATGTTTTTATATAAATAGTGAACATATAAAAGTTCATTTCAAAACTTTAAGTGTATAATTTTGTGGGTCTTGTGAACTCTTTAGAGCCTCCTGGAAAATTCCTGAGCTACATAAAGACAGAAACATTTTTATATAGCAAAATACATTAACATAGTTTAAAAATAATGTAACAACTATTTCTTAGTTGCTAAAATTTTCATGTAAAAAATTCCAAAATGTTGTTTGAAAAATCTTACCAAATTGAACCATTATATGAAGTTAGGTTGAAAACGTCCCCATGATATTGAAGAAGACCTAGAAAGTTTTCAAAACAAAGCAAAAAGGAATCTAAGGAGAACATACCTACACAAAAGGTACATCTCAAAGAGAAAGGGCCCATGTTGAAGCTATTATAGGTCAGCAGCAGAGCAAAAAACCTAGAAAACAGAACTGTACATCATTCTGTAGTTGGTAGCAGACCCATCCCCCTCCTCCCACATTGACTCTGAACTGAATATATCACAGGTTTCCTAACGAACACTTCATGTTTATTTCAAGCCCACTCGTGGTAAAACTCAGCTTCCATGGTCAACAAAACTTCTATAAGGTTTTAAATACAGCCATGGGACTCACTAAAGAAGAGTCTAGATATTCTTGTGCCTTTTCTAATGCTACTCCTGGGAGCCATTTCTGAAGCTCTTAATGATCTCCTTTTAGAGTGTAAGAAAGGAGAGCTTTCTTGTGCCAAATTTTTCTCTGACAACCAGTCTGCAGCTTTAATGAGATTCCACTATTTCAATATTTTGTAATGTAATTATGCATTATTATATGTGAAAACGAAACTTTCTAAACTGTTTCAGCCATAACCATTTACCAAATAGTTATTGAATGTGACTCTTTATTTATTATCTGCTTTAGTGAACAGTTTTCCCCCACTCCACCCCCCAAAAAAGATCTATATACTCAAGTATAGACAGGCTTTGACTTTAGACCTAGCCAGTGAGTAGACTTTACACATAAACTGTGTAACATGGAAAGAAATTTTCTGTATAAACATTGAACAAATTCCAATTGGCAAGGCAATGATGGGAGTGGAATTCACAGTTCTACTATGTCCTAGGTGAACCTTAGATTTAGTCAGACAAAGGATAGCAAACATAACAGTTTGTGGACCATATAAGAGAAATTAAAAACAAAAAATCTCACTTTCATCGCACAAGCTGTGTGGTTTTACAGCCATAGGAACTCTACATAAAGACAGACTTGATGCTGTTCCTTGGGCTAGGACTGGGGCACATCCTATGTGTTCAGAAAACATTGGTTGTTGACAAAAAAAAAAATCCTAGCATTGTAGGTTTCTCACCAAAGCCTTTGGAGAATTAAATTAAAAAATTAAGCAGGGTGAAATAGCACACTGTAACTTCATCTTGAATAGCTTGGGAAGACAGGATTTGTAAGACTAACCAATGACACATGAAGCAGTTCCATCCCCAGACTTATCCATTCAATTAAAAAATGCCTTGAAATGTTTTTCTGTTGCAAACTAAATTGAACAGAACCTTAATTATAACAGTTACAATGATAAAATGGATATCAGCCCAGAGAGAACATAACACTAAATACCCACGTGAAAATGAGTCAGTCTTAAAATGCTTATTTATGATGCTTTATGCAGCTTCATGAAAAATACATTTATCTGTATGAAATAAGGGTTTATTATATTATCTACACATGATATAGATATTAATTGTAAATTACGTATATATGTGAAAATTAACTCCCACACTTATGTGAATAAAATCAGCAAATACTATTCTGAAACAGGAAAATTTTTCAGCTTCCACAGAAAACAACCAAGAGACAGGCCAGCTAAAGCACACAGAGCCTAAGTGAAGACTCAGTCCTGCTCACCACATTCTGAAATTTCAAAACAGAAGTTATATTGCTACTGTATGATGTGACTGCCAATAACAGTGGTTTTTTTTAAAAAAAAAAAAAAACTATATTCTTAATTCAAAATCAGCAGACAAGGTGATAGATACAGATATAGATAGATAGATAGATAGATAGATAGATAGATAGATAGATATTCTGTTACTTCTCAGATTATTCCAGAGGTTCATAATATTAACATGAAGATAGACATGTGATAATCCTCATGTAACTTTAATCCTTAGGGCAATTCTCAGTCTCAAAGGATAAAAAGCTAGTGCATGGGTATTTTATCATAAAACCAACAATATTAAATATAATTCAGTAAGCTGTAATTACTGAAAAGTACTTATGTACCCATAAGCCTTCACTTGCTAGATATAAAACTGACTTTTATTTTCAATTTCTTTTTATGGAACCATTTATTTGTATCAGTTTGGATACAGTTTGCTTCTCTAAAGTTACCTCTCATTGCTTCCTCATATGGCAGACTGCAGCTTTACAGGAATCACGTGTGACTAATGACCTGAGTAAAGTTACTAGGCTACTTTCAGCTTCTCCTCCAAGATTATTACAAGGAAGGTGAGGTGAGACATATTCAGTGTCTCTAACATGGCCGCACATATCATTCAGCAAATATTCTTCCTCTCACCCATCTTAGTAAAATGGTCCTTTTTGCTCCAGACATACATGTAATATCCACTTCTGAATGAGATGAGGTAAATATGTAAAAAGGTGTAGAGGTAGAAACGTGAATTTTCTTATGGTTGGCAATGGATGTACAAGACACCGTTAATTTATAGTCCGTACATCCAGTGCGCCTCCTACCACTGTATTCTCCACACAGATTCTGCAGAGGCATATTCCCAGCATGCTCAGTCTCTGGATGGCACCATGGGAAGCTCCATCCCACTCTACAGATCCTCAGAGGAAGAGAAGCGGGTGACAGTCATTAAAGCCCCACACTACCCAGGGATCGGCCCCGTAGACGAGTCTGGCATCCCCACAGCCATTAGAACGGTAAGCCATGCCAGCATGTATGTCTTTCTGGGTCTGCACATGAGCTCCACAAAGGGTGGATTGTGTGTGCTGTTGTGCATTCCTGGGGTCTTATATCATGAGGACTGACTGTCCTCTGAGCCACCAGAGCTCCCATGAATACCATGCTGTGTGGCAGAGGGAGAAAACTGTAGAGCGAAGACAACTACGCAATCCGTTTTTCCATTTGAACTTAAAAATCATGAAAATGTGGCATTTTGTTGAATAATAACACTCTGTTTTTAACTTTCTATCAAGAAGAGGTAAAGCCTAGAGAGAAAAAAGCGAAAGGAGGTGAAATGAGTAAGTCCTTTCACAGCATCCTACTCCCACATGCACTGTACAAAGACAAGCGATTTGTTTCTTGAAATGGATGTGAGTTCACACCAGGGGATGGGAAACTGTGAATTGGGACTTGGGAGGTGAGATGATTGGAGCAAGGGGAGGTAATATCATGGGAAGGAAAAACTGTCTGTGAACAAAAGGGAACATTTGCATGTCCCTCTCAGCTCAGCCAGCTGAAAGCTCCGTGGATGATAAGTCAAAGTGTTGAGGGCATTTTTTTTTTTAGTCTTTAAACTCTGCCAAAGCGTTACTCAGTGTGCTGGGGCAGCCCTTTCTGGCAACACTCCGCGGCAGCAGAGCCTAGGCAGGCAGCTGTGTGCTGACCAGGTCCACTGCAAGAGAAGGTCTGTGGTAGCAAAGGAGGACCTGGAAGCCAGGATGAGAGCCACGGCATCTTTGCAGGTGAAATTGGTGGGGATGAGAGGGAGGAAGTCCAGCTGCTTAGAGGTTGCCTGTGTCCCCACAGAAAGGGCTGAGGTGCTGCCAAGATCAGCGTCCCCTGAATGGAAACCCAGGGAGCCAGGGACAGTAAGGGACCTAGCAAAAGAATGTGGAGGGTATCGGAACAGATGCAATGGTGAGACAGGAAATGTTTGGAAACAGTGAAATAAAGTATACTCTGTCTTTGAGTTTTCAGTGATCATGTTTTATATACAGACGTGAGTTTAGAATCGATTATTCTTGGTGTCGGTATTGAAGCATGTGCTTGTGATTTAGACTTCTCAGATTCTTAAGGATGGTGAATGTGATTAATAAAGCCCCCCCAAAAATCTGTGTTGGAATGATGATGGTCATATTTAAGTGACAGGAAAAGTCCCAGGGCTTGTGACTAATCTGCTCCGTTTTATGACAGTTGTATGTTTCTAATGGCAGCGTTTTGACATTTGTTTTCCTTTCAGAATTTCTGACTCAAAGTGACTATATTTGAATTTTCCCAGGATAATGAAGGGATAATGACTCAGACAGGAATGGTGTCATGGATTTTGCTTGTTACTCCTTGAGACACAGTATACACAAAACCTAAGAGATCATTGCCTTCTGTGTAGTTACAGACCATGTCTGATTCTAAAAACTATGGATGTCTTAAGTTAGTAAATAATATGAAAAAAAGAACATGTTAATGTGATCCATTCTTTTTAATCTATAGATTTTTCATCTGTAATATTTGACTAGCAAGTCTTTGTTAGATCTTTAAGGAAAGACTAAGATACTAGAGATGGCAAAACTCAATTATTATTAAAAGTTTATATTATCTACTGCCAAATGAAGAACATGCCACATGATAAGCAATCACATAGATCCACTAAGCATGTGATATTAATCTTCCTTATAAAAAATTAGAAGTGAATTATTAACCACTGCAGGAGTTCCTTAAAAGGAACCCTGATATTTTTCCATGTAACTTGCTCAGACCTTTAAAACTTTACAAGAAGGATCCTGTTCATCATGTTTACTACTTTGTAGCCTTACAAATCACACATCCAAGTATAGATCTGTATTTATAAATGCTGAATCCTGCCATCCCCTGGGCCAAGAATATCCAAGGTTCTTTTCTTTTCTCATTCGTGTAGAAAGTAATGATTATCAGACTCAAAATGCCTCAGCTTCCTGTTTGGTATGTATATTAAACCCAGCACTGTCTCAATGTGCCATGTCAGGGTATCCTCCTAGATAACTGTTACTATGGTAACAGGATATTGTAAAGGGGACAAGAAGCTGCTGAAAACAATAACTGAATACTCACTATTTTTGAGTTCTTGTGATGAAGAGAGAAAGTTTTGCAGAGTGCCTTTTCTCTTGTGACTAGGATATCTACATCAGCCTTTTGCTGCCCTATTCTTAAAAACAGTAACAAAAATCTCTAGGGCTCAGAGCCCATGAGACTGTAGGAAGCCTGCCTCATTAAGTGACATGCAGGATTTCTTTCTTCTGATTCAAATATAACAGTCATTTGGCTATTTTAGAGATATCAGGAGCAAAAGTAGAATAAGACTATTGTGTTACACATAGAAAAATATGCCTTTTTAATGTCTGCATGTTAAATTAGTTTACAGTGCTGATATTTCATGACAAGAAGAAGATGAAAGTTGAAACCTATTCTGATAAGGTCCTGGATGACAGCTGCATAGTATAGTCCCAGGAATTAGATAGTCTATGCAAAACGCTTTTGAAGGACACATCCAAAAGTAAATTTCCCAAGTGTGGATTTTGGCATTCATAACCTCAATATGCAACATAACATGCTCCAAAATGGCATTGAGGAAAGGAACAAAAGTGTTCCCAGAACTTGTTTTAGAAAGAGACACTAAGTTTGCAAGTCTCTGCTTTGCCAGCTTCATAGACTCTCTGCCAGCTGACTGGGCATTTCCTGGCTTCTCTGTACTCACCATATAAAGCTAGCAGATGGCATAACTAAGAGAGCCTGCCTGATATAGGCCCTCTGGCAAGTGCAGACAACGATGTTGTCTGTCACGGTACATTGCCATATACAGCGATATAACTCCCTTATTTGGCCTCCCTGTCCCCATTGGCTGTTTCCAGATACAGTAAATGATTTTATACACAGATGTATGTTATTTTTGTTGTTGCTCTTCTAATAGCATGAAAGTGTAATAGAAATGAAGCTAAGTGAAGAAGAAAGCTGCCTTTAGTATACATGTTTGTGTGTATGCATGCATGTGGACACATGCACGTGTGCACATTGTTGTGCATGGAGATGTAGTGATGTTATATATTTAACAAAACCAATCTGAAATATAAGAGAATAGATCCACCCACAGTCAATCCAGGAGGGTTAGAGAGTGGTAACTCATACCTTTATTCCCAGCACAGGAAAGACCAGGAGTGGTGATCTACCCCACAACCCTGCCCAGGAGTGGTCTTTTCCCATGCTGGGATTAAAGGCATGAGCTACCACTCTCTGGTCCTCCTGGATTGACTGTGGGTGGATCTGTTCTCTGATATTCCAGACTGATTTTATTAAATATATAACATATGACCAATGGAGAGGCTTGAAATCAATACTGGGTATATTCTTCAATTGCTGTCCAACCTTTCTCACCAAACCCAGTGCTCTTTCTATCCACAATGCTGGTTTTACAGGAGCCCACTGCCATGCCCAGCCTTTTCCACAGTCACTAGAAATAGGAACCCAGGTTCCCATACTTCCATGGCAGGCACCTTACTGACTTAAGCCTCAACCCCCATGTTCCAGTATTCTGTGTGGAACCAGTTCCCATCTTGTGACCATGTATTTAGTCAATGATGCCCTCAAGCCCCTATTATAGAAGAGGCCTACAATGCCTATGTGATTCTCAACAGAACAGATGTTCATTTACATGTCTAGTGACTGTCAGAATTGTCTACTTCCAGACGTCAAAATAAATGTAAATACTGCCTACCTATTTCTAGGTGAAAAAACTCAGTGACCACATGTATAAAATTCATAATATAATATAAAAATTTTTACTCTGACAAGTCCTAACCATTGTTTTTTATTCAGACATTACGTCCCAACCCAACCACAGTTCTCCACACCCCAGAGAGTTTCCCCCCTTGCCATTTCCCCTCAGAAAAGAGCAGACTTCCCAGGGGCATCAACCAGACACAACACAATCCAACCAATATTTAAAATCAGAGCAGTGACCTTGGAAAATCTGATGCTTTTAATTCGCCTGTGCATAGAATAATTAACTTCTGGCCCAACCAGCTCTGACAGAGTTGAAATGAAGAAGGAAATTGTTACACTACAGCTAGAAAAAAAGAATGTCCTATTTTCACAACCTATTGTATCTGATAAACTGGCTTACTCAGTACTTTGTTTCACAGATGTTTCAGTTTCTCTGCTGTTTCTAGATATTAAGTTTTAGGACTATTCTAAGCCTCTTAACATAGACTGAAGAGACCCTGACTCAAGAGAATAAGGCAGAAAGTCAGACAGGAGGATGTCTGACATTGACCTGCAGCTTCCCTATGCTGACATGGACATGCACACCTGTACACACAGGCATACGCCCCCACCCATCCACATACAACCAAAGAGAAGACATACATAACTTTCTCAGATTTCTATTTGTAGAATGCATTAAGTAGTAACTAAAGGCTCCAAGGTTTAAATGTTGTTTAATGGTTGAACATTAATTTTATATTTTTACTGTAACCTGCTGCTTCTGGCACACATAAATTCCTACTATCACAGAGTTTATAATTTAGCAAGGTGAAAGTTGTATGTACTTCAGTGTCTTGTCATAGAAGTTATGAAACCATAGCTACACACACACACACACACATATGTATATTTATATATATATGCTCTATGTTTTTTGACAGGGTCACTTCTGAGGAGTATCTGAGATTGATGTCTGTCCTATACACACACACACACACACACACACACACACACACACACACACACACAGAGAGAGAGAAAGAGAGAGAGAGAGAGATATCCATCCTAACATGGACAGATCTTGTGTGGTGATACATTGTGTAGACTCTAAAGAAATAATGTTTGTCTGCAGATCAGAGGCATAAAGGTCAGGGAGTGGTGACAGAGGCACCTGGGAGGCAGAGAGTTTTCCTCTTGTGGTTCTCTTTGCTTCTACTATTCAGTCTGAGGATTAGTGGAGACAGAATCTACCCTTTGCAGCTGCGGAGTTGGCTGGGTGAGAACTGGCTGTGCCTTGTTCCTCTGTCTCTGTAATCTTTTCATATTTGCCCCAAATTCTGGCTCTGGGTTTTTATTATCAATACCAATTAGGATTTGTGCAACAATCATGAGTTAAAGGCCAGTTCAGGATACATAGGGAAGCTCTGCTTCAGACATATACGGATGATGATGATGATAATGGAGCTGAACTTTCATCAAATACTTGCTATCTACTACTGGGCATAGCTGAATTGAATAAATAAAACCATAACACAGAATGTTCCAATTCAGTAAATATGAGATATTCTTACAAACTGTGTAATAATAGGATAAATTTCTAAAATTGCCATCAAGTCATTGTAGAAATGCAAACCTATTGTTAGAAATATCAAATATTAGCAGTGAAGACTTTCCCCTGGGATGTTGACTTGAGAGTGCGAGGTCTCAGATTGGGGGTCCAGGACTGAGGTGGATTTATTATAAAAGTTATAACATTATAAGCAGACGTCAGCATTGTAGAGGTTCTGAAAACAGGTCAGGCCCACAACTTCAAAGGCTTTGGAGAGAAAAGGCAGTCCCATGCCATGCAGCTGATGAGTTGCCTACAGAACAATCTTGCCATTGAGCTATCTCAGATACTTGGTAGCAGGGAAAGGGGAAAGATTCGAGCCTTTGGTAATGTGGGTCTGTCACTCAGAAGGTGCCACTTATAGCCCCTGGTTACTTAAGGTGTTAGATAAATGACTCTGGTAACAGTAAGAATTATACCCTCGAAGTCACAGTAGGATTCTGCCATTTATTTTATAGCAGCTATGACGGTAAAGAAAGAGGCTGTAGTAGGTGAATCATGGCCTGAGCAGCCTTAAGCCCAAACCTAACAGATAGGGTTGATACTTCTCGGATGTTCTCTTTGACAGACAGTTGACCGGCCCAAGGACTGGTACAAGACGATGTTTAAACAAATTCACATGGTACACAAGCCAGGTATGTATTTCTGTTTTGTTTTTATCGAGTGCTTATGAACTGAAGGATAAATATTCAACTTTTGTATAGACTTTCTTTACACAATACCATCAAGACCCCAGCAAACTTAATAACTCATTTCTTTTCAGCCTGTCCCTTATTCTTCCTTTACTACTAAATCACAGATGTGTGCTTCTGCCTTAACCATGGGCTATCAAGAAGCTACATAAGAAGTGTCCTTGGAGGTCACCAGTTCTTCTGATCTTAGCCCCTGCCCATCTCTGTCTATATCAATACTGGGGTATTGTGCATGTCTAGACACACGGCTGTTCCTGTCTGTTTTTTACCACAAGAGTGAGTGTAGATAGAGGCTTCTTCTGATCCCAACTCAGTACAGTTGACAAAAAACCTTAAAAGCACCCAAGGAAAATTATGATGCAGCAGATATAGAATCTGTCTAGGGAAGTGAGGACGAAGGACAAGTTTTGCATGAGTGACCGGAACGGGAAGGTACGATACTTTACAGACAAGAAGGTTACTCTGCAGAGGCCCAGAGTTTTGGAAGTGTAAAGTGCTATTATTATAGGCTAGAGAAAAAAAAATTGCCTTTTTTTTAAATTTTTTTTTTGCTGGTGTGTTTCTGTCATTTCTCTGACCTTCTGCTGTCTTGGTAACAAGGTGGCAGACCCTGGATTATCATGTTTATGTTTCATTTTCTAGATGAGGACACAGACATGTATAATACTCCTTACACATACAATGCAGGTAGGATGGCTCTCCTTGCTTGCAATGTCTAATCACACTCTGCTGTCGGGAGGAACACCAGGTCTTCATCAAACCACCCCCACCCCACGATGTCAGTTCCTGTGATGAGGAGCATGCCTAATAAAAGATTGGTCCTTTCTTCTAGAAATGCAAACTAACACTGTTCTGCCTTGTTCATTTCCCCCTTTTTGGTTTATTCTCAGCTTCAGGAATGTTTAACCACAGTGTGGACAGACACGGTAAAAGAACAGACTGTGACCTGGTTACACAACACTAAAGATCTTTTTATCAGCAGAAAGAGTGATTATAATTGCATAAGACCTCTTAGATATTATTCCCCCAAAACAAGTCAAGCAAAGTGTTTTATGACCATGTCCAGGCTTTTGCTCCAAAATAGAACCATTCATTGAAAGATGTGAAAATCTCCCTCTTGGCTGAAGCACTTTTCTGACTCAGAGTTGCCAATGCTCACAATGGTATGACTTCAGCTCTGGGCATTCCCACTTGTATTTGAATGTGCTGGATTCTTGTGGAGTGGTCTTCATGCTAGTGTGAAAGACACCTAAAAATATGTTCCTTTTCTTCAGTTTTTCCTAAATATTACATCAGGAGATCCAATCCAACCCAGTCATAGGCCCAGGATTGTTCCACATTTAGGGTCCTCTTGCCACTCTACAAGAAAATTCCATGAGACCCTCCTCTCCCTAAAATCTGATGACCAGCAACTAGTCCTTTAATTGTGTGATACTGCTGCTCAACTCCAAAGATAAATGAGAAAGAAAATGGTAAAAAGCCAAGCATAAAGCTGGTGACCCCTGTTGACCTCTGAGTCAGACTCTGTATCCCCATATTATTTCAGGAAGTCCATTAAAATAACTACCCCGTTTCCTGTTCCACCAAACGCACTTCCGTGTTTCTCCTCACAAGTTGAAGTCTGACTATGGAGCTGACCCGGAAATACTTCAAAGCAGGTGTCATCTAATGTCACTTCCCATGGAAACAAACATACAAAGACCTATAAGAAAAGCAGCCAAGCACAGATAGACTTAGGCCAAGGTAGAGATTCTGAAAAGCTGAAAATTTTTATATGCTTTTAAATATTTAAATAGTTTCATCTCACTACTAATTAATAAGTTCAGTTATGTCACCAGGTAAAGCCCAGGGAGTTTTATGATTCAGTCAGCCAGCAAAACACCTATAACCACCCTCTACTTTCTAATAACCCACAGCTTTGTGTCTTGCATGCTGTTTTTGCCAACAAAACTAATCCTTCAAGCCCAACTCCAGTCCCTTGAGATCCATAATATATTATGTCTCACTCACCATCTCCAAACATCCTTTTGTTTTTACTGTGTCTTTTCCCAATGGATTTTATTAACTACCACAGATTCTTTTCAATCATACATCTTGTATCAACTTGTTCAGCGGAGCTTACCCTCCCCTGTCCCATGTGGGTGGTGCACCTCATGCATACAGAGTGTTCTATATTTGTTGAATTGCAATTAACATATCAACTGTCTTATGTACATCAGTATTACAAAGTATTAGCTGCTATTTTAATCTTTCTCTGAGCATTTACCTAAGGTGTTAGTTTCTGTGATTGGGAAGAAACCTTGTTGAGTACCTGTAAGTTTATTTTTATGAAGTAGCCTGAATTTTTATTAATTCTACAATAATAATTTACTATAATCAGTAACTATATAATGTGCAAGACAAATTGATACCTAATTAATAAGTGATAATTCATAAATTAATGTTAAGTTGATAAAAAATGTACCACCTAATGTACATATCATGAATATGCTTATTGATAATTTTGCAAAACCACTGGCTATTTTGCAGAGCCCAACAACTTAATGCAACTTTTAAGTCATTTGCTTGTTTTGTTGGTTTTTCTCTTTTTCATGGTAGGTCTGTACAACTCACCCTACAGTGCTCAGTCACACCCTGCGGCGAAGACCCAGACCTACAGACCTCTTTCCAAAAGTCACTCAGACAATGGCACAGATTCTTTTAAGGAGGCATCCTCCCCAGTGCCTCCCCCACATGTCCCACCACGACCAAGAGATCAGTCTGCAACAGCAAAGTAAGGATCCTTCCCTCAAAATGGCTTCTCATAGGATAAAAACCAACCCATAATGACACCCAGTGAAGAATCAGCCCTGTGTTGTGGAATGAATATATGCAAAGATTTGTTATATTAGTTTATATTGAGCATTACTACTGACACTATGTTGAACACTTCCAGGGAAGTGTCGGTCATGCTCTCATCATGCTCTAAATTAAACTTGATGTATCAGGGACACAAACTCTATTTTTTTGTTCAATAAGTGCATATAAGAAATAAAGAGGCCACAGATGTAGTTCATAAGAAGAGCATTTGTCTGAGTACTACAAACAGCCACAAAACATGTACACACACACACACACACACAATGTTTGTGGGCCTTAGAAATGAGGTTTAGTGACAGTGGCTTACTCGCCATACACTGGACTCTGGGTTTAATTCCAGTTTCGAGCTGAAAGGGGGTAGAATGTGTTACATCATTCATGTAATCTCGATCTTCATTACAATAAAGCAGGATTTCAAGAACTACATCACTTCTAAGCCAGAAATGCACTACACACAGCACATATCTCAAAATAAATATACATAAAATTAAATATGTTTAAACAGAAAACAGTGCACAGTTTCACACAGATATGAAAACTGACATGGAAAGGTATGAGGGCTCAACCTGATGGAGCTCAGTGCTGACGCTGCACCTGGGACTCGGTTCTCATTTTCTCTTAGAGCACTTCTGTGTCCATCATTTGATAGAGAAAGAATTTCCTTCTATTTCATGGGAACCCGAATTTCCTAACTCAAGAAACCGAAAACTTTTTTCTCAAATATAACTAAATATGTATTTCATAATTCTTCTTGTTCTTCAAAGAAACTTTTCTGATTTAGTTCTATCTGCCTGGAAAACCTTGATGTTCTGAGTTCTGTGAAAACATACTTGCCAAGAGCCCTCGGCAGATTCTCAGTGGATCAATGCATGGAAAAGATCAGTTCACAGGGGCAGAAATGTTGGCTCACTGCAAAGGGTCTCCCATGCCACTCTACTGATCCCTATGCATGCCAACTCAAGCGATGCTGCTGTAATTCTCACACATGCACTCAGATGCCATTTACAAGAAATAAGATCAAGCACAGAATGTGCATTTGCCCTTGTCTCTCAGAATCAAGGTCACCGAGTGGTTAAACTGACAGCGCCTCATAGACAATGCTGCCACTTCATGTAATCCCAGGCACACACAGCTGTCACTAGGGACCCCAGGGCCTACCAACAAGTCACTATGCATGTGTCTGCAAACCTGTGAGTTTTTACAGCCATAATCACATAGATAAAACTAGAAGAAAATATGGACTAAAGGGGATAGTTTAATGTAAGCCATTTATTTATTAAACATATTTATCAAAGTTGAACATATGTGGTATTTTCATAAATTTTTAGCCAATTAGATGTTGTGTTGGCTTTGTCTTGATTTTTTGTTTGTTTTGATCTCTTGGGGTAGGAGAAATGGCTCAGTAAGAAAAATTCCTTACTGCTTATGCCTGAAGATTTACATTCATCCTCAGAACCCAAGGTGGAAGGGAGGCACTGACGCCTAAAAGTTTTGCTTCTGTGTTCACACACACACACACACACACACACATACACACTGTTAAAATTAACCTGAACCTTGGAAATTGACTGTGATATTTCACAGGTGACTGATGCACACAAATTATCTCATCTCAACACATGGTTTGCTGTTTATTTACAGGCATGACTGGGATCCTCCAGACAGAAAGGTAGACACCAGAAAATTCCGATCGGAGCCAAGGAGTATTTTTGAATATGAGCCTGGGAAGTCATCCATTCTGCAGCATGAAAGACCTGTAAGCACTTGTCTTTGATTTTAAAAAAGCCAGCTTGCTAGGCCTCCAGGGTTCCCAAGTAAACCTGAATTTCACCTACACTTTATTATTGAGAAATTATATTTATTCTTTTTTTAAAAAATTGAATATAAAACCTTTATTCTTTAAAAATATTACGTCTTAATCATGATTTGTGTATCTTGTCTCTGAATTAAAAGAGATACTTTTAGTAGCACACACACATATGTGCAAGACTCAGCATATAGCTGACTGTGCCTAGTCCCAGCACTAATACATGAAATACTTAATTGCTATTCTAGAGTGCCAGTGAGAAAAATCATGAGTCCATCCATATCCCTGATGTACAGACCTAGGCAGATGAATCCCTTGACATCTATGTTAGTTTTTTATTATTTCTTTCACATAAGAGGAAAATTTCCCAAACACACTTTTTATAACAAGTTGTTTAATTGGTTTTTATTAAATCCTTCTCAGGTTACCAAGACTCAAGCTTCCTGATTGATTACCACTTTAATGGATCAAGATTGCATTTCTCTTTATAGTCTTTTTTTGTTTGTTTGTTTATTTTGGCCATTCACAAACTAAACCATGTATGAACTTGAAAAGAACACTTGCCTTTGCTAAAGCTAACAGCAGCTTCCTCCATGGCCCTCTTCTCTTTGGATTCTTTCACCATTCATGTTTCCTTCTTTCTCCCTCAGATATGTATGTCCTCCAGACCCCTTTAAACTCAGTAATTCCTCCAAATTTGCTTCCACATAAACCCTGTTGGTGTTATCTTTGTGTGCTCCTACAGTGGTCCAGAGCATCACAATAATCATACATAGACTTGGAAGGTCAGCACTGAGATTTAGTTGGATAGGCTGTGACCTTATCACACCCAACATGAGTATCCATGACTTTGAAATCTTGCCGTTGTGGTTGTGTTATTGAGAAGTATGTCCAAAAATCTTCCAATCATGTAATTCAACTGCCTTTCTTCAAATAATTCAAGCTTTATTTTGCGTGCCACAAAGGCTGCAACAGAGAAACTGAAAGGGCGGGGACATTGATTCCAGGCCCTGAATTATAAACTAGTCATTAAGTTATTTAATTAAATATCAAGATGGTGAACTTTCCAAACCAAAATTCAATAGAATAGTATATTAATTCTGAAAAAGAAAACCACAAAATAATGAATTTCATATTAAATTATAAGAGAAGCTTTAACAATTTATGGGACTCTTGGAGTGATGATATGACTGAAGATAAGCAACCTTTTAATGGCTAAAATGGAAGCATATCTTAGGAATTCTCCCTGGGAGAGCTCATTTATAGTCGCTGAAAGCTTTGAAGGACTTTTGTTTTAAAATACCAACAGCAGTGATAGTAAGAACATCTGAAAGCAGGTACCTACTATATGCCAGGCTCTATAAGCAGTAATAATAAATTCCTTTATCTCATATAATGTTCCCAACAACCCTATAAAGCAGATGCACAAACCTATTTTACAGATCAAGAGACTAAAGCAGCATTAACTAAATGCCACCTGGCCACATAGCTGGCATGTGCCTAGACAAACTTGTGTGCAGTGTACTTCATCACTACTGTGCTGGTTCCTCTGATCAGGAAGCCATTAGCTAGCAGTCACCATCACCATAATTTGATTGTTTGGGGGTGTAGTATAATTAGTGGCTAACTTATAATAGGTTAGTGGTGTTTAACCTTGCTTTACCAGAAAGTCAGGTTCAGGGTTGTAACAAACGATATGAGACAATCAAAGGTATAATTGGAGCAATTCTCATGAAGTTATCATTTTTATAGGGTGAGACTATAAAAACTATTTTTTAAAAAAATCAGTCCTGAATTCAGCCCATTTTTATTTTAGGACAAAAATGCAAATTGAGCATGGGTATTTGAGAGACCAGCTAAGTGTCTTGAAGTCTAAGGCTATAGGAAAAAGAGAGTGGGCTTGCTAGGTAAGATTTGACATAACATCAAATGAATTTCATGGTCTTATGAATGTATCTTCTGTCTTTTTATTCAGTGGTATTTTGACAGCATCCCTTTGGTCTTTTCAGTTCTAATTTTTGAAAATTATATAAATATATAGGCAATTCTGTGCTGTTCTCTTCAATTCCCAGCGAATCCTGTCAGCATTCCTATTTTCTTGGATCCCCCTCACTCTCTATGAACTTACATTCCTTATCATAGGGAGAAATGTCATGGCTAAGTATCCCTTTGAGTCCACAATTGTCTGTTGTCTGTATTGCCATGACACATTCATTTCCCTGGTTAGTGAATCTATTCTCCAGATAATTTTTTAAAAAGCCAGTCCTCAATTTTCTCCTGACACTCTCTTGTCCTTACAGAAAATCTAACTCTTTTGATATACTTTACTAAAAACAAAGAACAACAACAAATAAAACCTACCCAAATCCTGTGGTTTCATTCCCAGCCATCTACACAAAGGCTTTCAGTTCACTGTCATCAGACCTTGACATGGTCTGAGCTTTCATCCAAGGAAACAACTCCTCACTTTCTCTCTTTTGTTTTTGTGAAAAGTTACACACACACACACACACACACACACACACACACACACAGAGACAGACAGACAGACAGACAGACAGACAGACAGAGAGAAACAGAGGGAGACAGAGAGGCTTATTGGGGTATACTTTCCTTAGGGGCTTGTTCACCTTCTGCAGTGAGTTTGTAGCTCCCCTTGCTGGAGCCATGCAGGATATCCCACTTAGACATCCTTACCATGTGCCTGTTCACTTGTCTGGGTTCCTTCCTATGTTCTTTGAAAGCAGGTACCTTGTCTGAAACAGCATTTATCTATCCTTCATACCTAACTCAATACTTGACATGTGGTATCTATGTAGTAAATAACTCCTTTAGTGACTAAGTAAATGTGCAGTGATGTGACCCTTTGCAAATTGATGGGTAAAATTAGTGAAAGACTGAATCTATCAATGAGACCCAGTGAGTCTCTATCAAGACAAAGCTGAAATTCACCAATAACTCTAGCTCAGCTTCTGTGATTCCATGAAGTATGAAGAAAGCAAAGGGCGCATCTTTCCCCAAACAGAAATCCTCAAACCCTGACAAAAATGATTAATTTTATTCTTAGGAATTTAGGGCAAACATATCTATTAATATGCTTTAACAGGAAAGCAAAAAGTAAGTGCATTTCTTTGAAGCTCATAAATTCATTAAATAATCAAATAATCATGATTAAATATTCATTTCATTATAAATTTCAATGCTGACTAAATAGGCCTAATGTTTAACCCTTGAAAAGCCTTACAGTCCCCAGAAATTTGTCTTTAACTGACTGGTCCACAGATTAAACTACATTTCCAGTATAGAGAGTCCATATGACATAGCAACTCTCTTGTTGGGGTAATATTAATAAAAGCATTACTTAACATCTGAATTGGATACACTTGTAGATAAGCCATGTTAATTGTTTTTATGCTTAATAAAATAAAAAACCTGCAAATACATTGTTACCTTTTATACAATAGTAGAAAGTAACAAATGTTGGATGAGTTGAAATGCAATGTAAACCACCAGTGAATATAGCTTATCAATTAAAATCACTACCCAAGATGCAAACCATGAAAATGTGAAAAGTTGTATCTGATGAGTTGACCCATGAAGACTTATTCCATTATGCAATAATATTTGCTATGAAAACAAAATAGAAAGCATAGCAACCCTTACCTTCAAGCTTAAAAGCCAATGAGCATTTATAAGAACAAACTGGCTCTCCAGTGTGTTTAAGATAACATAGTGTTACTCAATGAGCAGACTGAAAAGTGGGAGAGTTTCTCTAATCTCAAAAGCATCTTAAGGCTTGCAAGCTGAGAAAATTTTAAATTACCCTTTTCAGGAGCTTTTTAAGAATAATCATATGGACGCTCTGGTTTTAACATATCTGAGGCACCTCCTCTTCTCAGGTTTGTAAAATGAACAGAAATAAAACAAGATGTCCATCAGCTCTCTTCGGCCAATGTGAGAATGGCATTGGGAGGTAACTGTCGTCTAGTGAATTCCTAAGTGTTCATATAACTGTTCGTCATAAGGGACGAAGAGGAATTTCCCTGAGGTCCGGGAAATGATGAAAGAGTGACATTGTTAGTATGCCTATGCTTCGGGCATCTGACTGTGTGCACGTGTGTCATTGGCTGTTGTAGTGTTTCTCTGTCCTTCAGCTGCAGCTCCAGATTGCTACAGAACACATTTGATGATAACTAAAGGAATTCAATAGGTCACAGTAAATAGACAGTTCTAGGTTCTGGGATGTCCTTTGGGGCAGGAGTCTATCTGTTGAGGGTTATTTTGCTGATGTTATTTTGTTTTATGTGTTTGCAGAGATTCTAGCAAGTTGCTTGCTATGACTGTAGACTGAAGCTTTGTTAAATAGTGGGATTTAATAACTATATTGGTATCAAGTTATAAATAAATATTTATAAATAAATTTAATAACAGGAAATTGCTACTCAAGATTTATAGCAGAATGATAGATATGGGTTCCTCTTCCACAGATTCTTTTATGGAAATGTATCTTTACAAAGGAAAACATAATCTATCCATTTGTTAGTGGTTTTCTTTAAGTACAAGTTGATGTGAAGCTAAAAAGCTTGTTTTTATATTTATTTAGTAGATTTGCTGCCCCCTACTGTTCATAGTGTTTTGAAGCAAAGGTTTTTAAATTGGGAGCTCCTAGCCACTAAGTGCTCAGCATTAGAAACTATGGAGTTTGAGAGATCAGGGGTCTCTTTCCTGTGAAGGAAATGTACAGCCCTCTGAACAGCACAAAGTCACTGGTAAATTCTAATGTTACCTGTTCATAGATAAAGGCCCCAGCAATGTTATGCCATACACACTGCAGCTGACATCTTCTAAATAATTGGAGAAAAGTAACACTTTATCACTAACAAAATATTAACACTCATACCTATTAGATCAAAAATTTTAATTCAATGGGAATGGAATTTGGAGTATGATTTTTCTACAGATTGTGCTGCTAGCTTTAAAGTAGAAATCAAAAGTAGTATTGACATAAATTAGGGTAGATACCTCAAGAGCTTCTGCAGCATTCTCTCATTCTAAAAGAATAGCCCCTTTAATTGTTATTTATGGCAAAAAGCCCTTTATAACCAAAAGTAGAATAATATTAAAAAGACAGTGTCTATGCTTGACTGACAATGTACACATGCATTCCTTCATATGCCTATCAAGATATTCACTTTGGGATGCCATCAACCACTGTACAAGCATGCTGTAATGGAGTATTATCCCCTCATTCCCCACCACTACTCTGCAGTCTCTATCATCACCAACACTGCATACAATGCATAAGCTTGACCTCTGCACTGTTTTATTGTGATGCCTCAAACTTTTCTATCATTGTGTGTAGTTACTATATCACCATCTTCTGTCATAAAAAATGTTAAAATAAAGCTATACCACTGAAAATGCTGTGGGGATAATGCATCATTCACTGTAGACTAAATGGCATTAATAAAACCATTATAAATGTAATGACAAGGAAACACTACAATAACCTCATGACAAAATGGTGACCCTTTTTAGAATGTGGAATATTTCAGTGCCCTAAGCATTATAGAGTTATAGAGCTACTCAGTGGGAGTTTTTGAGATCCCTAAGAATTCTAAGAGAATAATATGGGATTGGAGTAGTGAGCATTTAGCAGCCCTCCTGGATGTGGGCACCAGAGCTTTCCTCTTGGCTGAAATGAATGGCCTTTAGGGAATCAAAAGTCTTTTCTTTGATTTTTTTTTTCTAACCTAATATATTGTACTATGCAATTTTACACATTTAATTAGGAACATGAGATATCAAAGAAATAGCTGTGCACATATATGGTACTTCAAGCATCACTTTATAGAAAAACAACCAGTATGTCACCATCTAGCCGGGTATGTATTGAAAAAAAAAAAAAAAAAAAAAAAAAAAAAAAAGCAAAAAAAAACATTAAGGGTATTACTGGGCTAAGGAAAGGCTGGGTGTATATGTTCTACTGCTAAAGTCATTGTATTTGTTTTTTTCTCAACTGTTTATGTTAACACCCCAGCATTTCTCTCTTAAACCCCCTGAGACGCTAGTCAATTATATTCTATACACTCCCTCCCCCTTCCCTCTCTACCATGAAAAGATTGATTCTACCCACAACCTTCTTTAGCTCCAAGTCAGCATGGGGAGAGTGAATCACAAAATGGGGATATACCTTTACTTTTGGAGAGACTTGAGACTTTGAGATCTTTGCTGTGGGCCATTTTTAAGGAGTCCCGCTCTCCACAGTTAGCCCAGCCATAGCCCCTTTCCAACATGTTAGTCTCCAGGACTAATGGCAGCTGGTATCCTCAAGGTTCTATCAAGAAAGAGCCCCTGTCTAACAAACCAGTGTTTGCTCGCCCCTCTCTCTTACAGCCCCCTCTCCCAACAACTCCGACACCTGTTCCCAGGGAACCCAGCCGGAAGCCTTTCTCAGTGTCACCCTCAACTGATGGTCTGCGTAGCCCTTCCCCTCCGCCCCGGAGCTGTGTCCCCGCACCCCGTCAGAGTCCGAGCGCCCCAGCTTTCTCTCCCACCCGGGTGAGCGCCTTCCTTCTTCACCCTTTCTTAAGCAGTGGGGAAGCAGAGCTCAGCCTCTGTTCTGAGGCTAAGGCATGGTCAGATCCTGTCCCTGCTGGGGTTTTTTTCCTGTTTCTAACCCCCCCCATCTTTCTCCCAGGCACCCACACCTCCACCATCCATGCTCTAGCCAGCCCCATCTGCAACGTATTTATAGTGCAGACCACTGCTGCACTGCTGACTTTAGGGACAGCAGACTGACCAATCCAGGAGGGCACCTTGGTACCTTATTTGGACCTAGCTCCATAGTCTGGCATGCCATACCCTTCCCCCATTGTCACTACCAGGTTCACTTCCCCTAGTTCATGCATCAGGATAAAGAATTAGCATTGGTGGCGACAGGGATCCCAGTGATGCCATGGACCCTTATTTTCATACCCTCATTTTGCTCATTGTACCTGACTTTCTCCATTCTGTCCTGTTGAGGTTTGTTGGATGAGTCCAATGCATGTTTGCGTGTGGATGTGCGTGTGTTTTCATACCACACGGCGTTTTCCCTCACTTGGCTCAGTGTGCCTTTTCCTTCCCTTTTCCTTCACACCTGCTCTAGACTGGTCGCATAAATCCAGATGACATAGATTTAGAAAATGAGCCCTGGTATAAATTCTTTTCAGAACTGGAGTTTGGACGCCCGGTAAGTGAGGCTAGACAACTACTATAAGACAAATAGGAGGATGTTGTTTGATTTCTAAAGCATAATCTTGGCTGAAGGATGTGTCATGTAGAGAACAAAAGCTGAATGAATAAAATACATGCGCTCCAGCTTTGTACAAATTTGCTTTTGTACCAAATGTCTAAATGTGTTCATTTGTTTCCCATATGTTTTCTCCTAATCATGCATTAGAATCACATCTAACTAATTGCACATCTATCATGTTGATGTAATTTATAGGAGAGCTGTGTTGGGTACAGCACATTTTGGTCTAGTTTAACCCTAACAAGTACCTTGCCATCTACAAGAATGTCTCATTTGCTGAGGAATTACAAAACCACCACAGAGTTCTTGGTCCCTAAGCCAAATGACTTGAGTCTTCCTCATGCAACCCCAGTAACAAGAAAATGGACCAGAAAGTTCAAGGAATTTGCCCAAAATAGTCAGAAATAAAATCTAGGCCTTTTATATAACAAGAAAAATCTTTGGAAAGTTCTCACTATAATGTATTGCCAGAATATTCCCACTGTAAATAGTCTCACTGTAAAATGATTTTTTGGATGGAACAGATGTAACAAAAAGGAGAGAATTAAAAAGCCCTGTGGACCTTGATTCATAGTTTTTCTCATGGCCACCACCAGGACTGCCATGTTGAAAGGCCACAGTTTGGTCTTGATGGGATCTAACCGATCTGTTTGTCAACTCAGGTTTCACATAACTTCCTTTAATCCTTCAATCTATATTGAGGAATTGTTTGTAGGTTTCATGTTTTATGTAACATGCACTTTTATAAAACCTAAATGGTTGAATAACATGCCAGTTACACCACTCAGCATAAAAACTTTCAAAAAAACTCAGAATTTGTTTATTCTCCAAGTGACATAAGTATTTATAAATATTATACCAATCACATATTACTTACTGGATGGCCGTGAGAGTCCTTTTTATATATTACAATGCAGTCTTGGTTAGCCTCATTATATGTTTTATTGAACTGAATCAAATGTGACTGTAAATAAATATGAAATAAACCTTCCTGGCATTTTTATTACCTAATAAGAGGATTGTTTCCTCCTATTTTTTTCTGGCATGTCCTCTTATTAAAATAAATTTTATTTCATTGGGAAAATGCGCTCTTATTTTGCTTTACATACTTGCTATCATTGGGTAGAGTCCCCAGAGACTGTAGTGATTTTTGTGTTGATCCCAAATTACTAGCACTTCCTGCAATGTTCCTCAGCCATACAGAGACACCCACCGCATGCTCTCCACTTACTCCTCTGATATTTCCGTAAAATACCTTGCAATCTGCTGTGGCCAAAGACTAAGAGTGCTGATTTGGATTTGACAAATTAAGTTTACAAATCTACTAACTGAACACAAGCAGCTTTGCACGGTGCTTGGGAATATTTACAAGCAATGCACTCTTCCTCCTAGGCTGCCATTTGGCTCCGTTCATGCCACTCTTTATGTGTATCTGATGCTGTCAGCACTCGATTTCTAACTGTTGTCACCTTTTCCACATGTCCATTACTCGCTGCCATTGACTCTCCTCCATCCCATCTCTTCACTTCTGCTTATGTGGTGCATCTACACCCAGCCTCCTAAAAAGGCTCTGGACTATGTTCAAGATCATTCTTCCGGTGTTTCCAATGAGGTAAAGACAAATTCTTCTCTCCTTCCAGATTTCCCCCTTTGTTACTGTCAGTCTGAACATTCCTGTTTTTAGTAAAGTCCTGTAGTAGTGTTGGTGCTGGTTTTAAAATCTCTTTGCATCACTGTGTTGAATGTAGCATTATCTAGACAGTGCAAAAAGGTTGGATATTTCTGAATTCTAGGTGATTAATTTTTCCATATGTTACTTTTAGTTAAAATATTCAGCAGCATGAAAATAAAAACCCAATTATTCAACTTCAGCATGCATTAACTGCCCATTTTCATAAACAGGGAAGAGTACCACTGAAAGGCTTCTAGAAGGCAGTTTTTCATTGTGCTTAGAGTTGAGGTCTTGGTACATGAAGATGGCTCATTAGGTAAAAGAACTTTCTGTGAAAGCCTAATGGCCTGACCTCCACCCTAGACCCTTCCCTTCCCACTGTGCCTGAGCTGAGCATGCCCTTACATGCTGTGGCAAGTGTGCTACACCCACACAGACAGAATTATGTTTTTTAAAACAAGTTTTGATTCTTACATAATCAAATACTTATTCCTTATATTTTTCTAAATGTTGTTAATCTTTCATTTTACTTAATGCTTGTAACTTGTGGATTTTTTTTAATCAGTTAAAAATAGAGATGACGAACACCTGGCATGTATACCCCAGTTTCCCAGTTCCACAGCCATGACAGGCATCCCTAACTCTTAATATTGTAATCCAGGATGCCACCTCAGCAGTTAGTCACGGCTATGTGTAATAAAACTTAGTTCAAATCTCTGCTGAATGCTTATGAGCTGGGCTAGAGAGACGAGTTGGTGGTTTAAGAGTACTTGCTATTCTTGCAGAGGACCTGGCTTTAGTTCCCAGCACCTACATGGCAACTCACAACCATGTGAAGCTCCATCTGTAACATCCTCTTCTGGCCTCCACCAGCATCAGTCAGTCATACACAGGCTTCACAGGCATACATGCAGGCAAAACACTCATGAACTAAAACTAAGTAAATCTTTTTTAAAAAAAATAATAAAAATGCTTATGAAAGTCAGCCAATCAGCTAGGTGACAAATTTATGTCAGGCCACCTAAATTTTAACCTGGATAAGGAAAAAGATTGTATGAAAAGGAACAGAAAGGATCCCAAGCCAAGCTTCACCCTCTACAAAAAAACCAGGTTATTTTGAAAAGCACTTAGAAGATACAAGCAGATGTGCCATTGTTCTGTTAACTATCAGGTAGGTAAAATCTCCTGTGAGCACACCAAGAAGTATCCAGGAAGAATAGCAACACACAGAATCAGCTGGTTTTGGTCACAGTAGTTGCTCTGTATTCGTAAGTAAATGTAACACTGAATAAATATCTGACTTTCATTGCCAAGCCCCCATTCTCGCCCTGTGCAAGGTAAGAGTCAAATCACATTAAGGACAGTCCTGACACACAGAGGGCGGGCATGGAGTTTGAAGAGGAAATACTCAAATTTCCGAAGGTCTAAACTGCAACTCCAAACCATAGGTCATCTAATATGCATCATGGTGTGTTGAAGTGACTGAAAAAAATTTTGTCAAATAAAAAGTAAAATCTGGTAATCAAGATTTATAAATCAAGACCCATATTTTGTAGTCAAGCCTACTCTCTAAAGAGAATCAAATAAGACTAACAATTTCAATCTGTATGTTTTATCATTGCAGCGTATAGCCAACCTAAGGCTTTATTTTGAAATTCAATTCAATCAAATATTTTTCTCCTATTCTCTACACCAAAACATTGTTACTGTGTTGATGAACTTTCATTAGATTTGTAATCCACGAGGAGGAGTACTTTTATCTTTATCATATTGGGTACTTTTGTTGTTGTTTGAGACAAATCAAGGCTTCTCTTTGTAGCCCTGGCAGTTCTGGAACTTGCTCTGTAAACCAGGCTGGCTTTGAACTCAAAGATCCGCCTGCCTCTGTGCCGAAGTACTAGGATCAAAGGTGTGGGCCACCACCACCAGGCTCCATTTTTTTTTTTTTTTAATTCAGTGTGATACTGATATGCTTAGTTAAATGATCAACATTTTGTAAATATTCCCCAGGTATTTTGATCATATATTTCTGAATTCTTTTCATTGATTTTAAATTAGAACTTAGAAAATATCATATTCAACTCATTGGATTTCTAACTTTAAAAAATGGAATAGACTAACTTTAAGGACTATATCTACAGTCACCTACTAAGAGAATATATCACTAATTCTTCAGCCTTCATTTCAAAACTACAGATTTTTTTTGCCATCCCCAATGTGTATTTAAAGCTTGGCTCTTCTAGTAATTATTTTTTTAATTATTGAATTTGTATAAAATGGGTTCTAGAAATCGACACTGCATAATTATTTCTGAAGACAGTGGGAAAATTTTAATTTATTGTTCTTTTTATGTTATGGTAGTGGCCAAATATTTTATTTAAAAAGCAGTTTAATAGCAGTAGGACTATGTGTTCCCATCTTTTGAAGACTGAGAGACATGAGTAACTTTATTAGCATAGTTAACTAGGGTGCTAATTTAATAAGATGGCCTTTCAGAGTGTAAGAAAATATACTTCCATAAGATATTTTGATTCTGCCTTTAATAACATTTACATGACATTTCTAGTAAAAACAGAGATTATTAGATAATTCCTAAGCCATCATTGATCAAGTACCTGTTTTTATCAAGCATATGTTACAAATGACATATCTTTAAAATCAAATATAGCTGAGACATTTGTTTGCAAATTTCAGAATAAAAGTATTTTTTGCTAATTTGAAACAAATTTTTAAAAAGAACAATTAACTTGTTTGCAAAGTTTAACCAATAGTTTCTTAGCAGTAAGAATGATTTAATGTCTGCCTGCCCTTGCAATGACCCTCTACTACGTCAAATAGTGAGCAGATACAAATGAGTAGATTGTGTTTGGTAAAATGGACTAGTTCTTGTCTTGGGCCTCTTCTGTTTTTAGCTGGAATGCCATATTATACAAGGTTTTTACCTAATTATTAATTTTTATTATTATCTTATAATTGACAACTGAAGTTTCTCTTATGATACATAAAATCAAAGCATGGGGGTTGGAGATTTAGCTCAGTGGAAGAGTGTTTGTCTAACACTGGGTTTGGTCCTCAGCTCTGGAAAGAAAAAAATCAAAACATGGTTTCTTAGACCAGCAAGATGGCTCAGCTTTGACCTGAGTTTTTATCCCAAAACCCATATTGTATAAGGAAAGAATTGGTTCCCTCATGTTCTAACCTTCTCCCACGTACCATGGTGTACACACATACACAAACATACACACATACATATATACACACACATATCAAATGTTTAAAAAAATTTAAACTGGTTTTGACTTATTTCAATTATGAAAAATAGAACAAAAAAGAGTGATTACAATTTGTCTTAAGTCAGAAACATGTTATCAATTCTTGTCGTGACCACCCGACCAGCAAGGAAGACACAACACCAAGCTCTTCTTTCAGCAGTTTATTCAGGAACCTTGAACAATCTTCTGACCCCTGGGAAACCTGCTCGTAGCCTTAAATAGCCTCTGGGCAGCCAACCCTAGTATGCCACGTGGGCACTACCGATAGGCCCAGGTACACGGAAGCAAGCCAGATTCTTAGCCTTAGCTAAATATGGAGTTGTTTATCACTGAGAGCACTCACCATCAGGAAGGTGGAGGGCAGAAGCAAGTGCCATCTTTAAGGCGTGGCTGCACGCAGCTCTCTACAAATTCTCATACAGTGTTTTATTTTATATTATATTATTATCCAAGCTTATAACTGATGTTCATATTTCTGTTCTTATTAGGAATATTCGGAGAGCATCAGGAATTTGACCTTTTAGTGGTCAACTATGTGTCAGGTTGTCTCATAAAACCCATGACCCACAGGTAGTGATACTCTAAAGCTCTCTGATATCACTTCTACAAACATGCAGAATTATTTAATATTATTTACTTGTTTTCTTTCTTCCTTAACTGTTTTTCTTACATTCTAGCATCCAATTCAAATTTAAATAATTATGCAAACCTATCAGCATAGTAGATCAATTTTCTACACTCATATTTGTTAAAAACAAAGGAATCTAAGAGTTATCTAAGAAGTACAAATATTAAGTATTCTTTTTCTGTCCAAAATGAGAAAGAAATGCTTTCATACCCACAGATCCTTTGTTTTATTATGAACAAGATTCTATTCCCAATCAGTAATGTGAAACTAAAGCAAAATATTAAACACGAGGCTTGTCAGGCTGGTTTACATAAGAATCACAAAGTTATAATCTAGTGTTTTAATTGGGAAACTGATAGCATTTACCAGTTAATAGAAGACAATAGTATAAATTACTTATAAAGTGAGATCATCATTTTTTCTAAGTAGATTTTTAATATTCTGATGAAAAATTCTCTATATCGTAATATAAGATAAAATTTACCAACATATGCCTTTATGGTTGACAGTTTTGGGCTTCACATAAACATTTTCAAAATATTATTTCAATTTCTTAACAAATCAAAGTTCATCTGTGATGATGAATTAAGCAGTAAATATAACCAAAGCCAAAAGTATATTCACTGAGAAAAGCTTACTATAAATGTAGAGATCACAACATGACTGATTTTACCTTGCAGTGTTCCCTCAGAAATTCTCAATACCAACCCTCTCTTGTTAGAAATTTCAACAAATGTCTCAGAAAACAACTACATACAACAAAAAATTTCTCTCTACTGCTTTTGTGTGGTATCAATCTTAGTGTGCTGTTCAGAACGAGGTATGTGAAGTGTACCATTTAAAGGAGTGTGTCATGATTCATCCAGTCATTTATTTTAAACTAACTTTGAAATCAAATTGCTCAAGATTTATAAATCTTTACATGGCTGAAGTCTCAAGTAATTTAGGTTAATCATATTGTATGAAAATAATATTTGTGTTTTTTAAGAAGAAAGACATTCAAGTTACATTTACATGCCAGATTTTTAAGATAACAAACACCTGGCAATAGCAATGAAATATAAAGAACTTTATGCTTTATAAGGATTTAATGATGACTGTAATATTTTCTTACAAATAAAGCCAGTCTATCATATAGGTAGTTCCCCTACTTTGCAGTTGCTGAGAGCCTGGGAGTCAATTCTGATGATATCTTTAGCCCTTCCTTCAGTTCTGTGGTCTTGATGAAATGAATGTCTTAGTTGTGTTACATTACAGAATAAAGTGTAGTTTATTAAAAAGGAACTCAATAGCATGTTATATTTTTTGGAAAGACATTTCTGTAACCACAACAAATGACTCTTTTAATCTCAATATTTAGACTCTAAATTTTAGAGTGTACTTTTTAGAATGCAAAACTCAATGGTGACAAATAAATAATATTTGCTATGCTATGGTGATTATTTTCATGAATCTCCTATTTTATCTCAACAGGCCTCCATCTATCAGTCCTCCATTGACAGAAGCCTGGAAAGACCCAGTAGGTGAGGATCTCATGACATTACACTAACAAAATATTCTATGCCAGCATTTGCTTCCTCAATAGTAATCTTCTGTAGTGAAATACGAATGAAGATCATGTAACTCTCTTTCTTATTTTAAGTACCAGACCTCATATTTGATTTATATGTTTGCATATCAATTATATGATCAGATCCAAAAATTTACTAAAACTCAACAATGTAATTTTGGAATTCTTTTTAGGGGTCAGCTCTCACTGTGGCTTCTGCTTCCTATGTCCTCTTTCATTCCAGTGAAGGTTGAAAATATTCTCAATGTTGGTTTAGGAACATTTTATAAATTGGAAACTACGAATATTTGTTAATTACACTTTGATCACACAAATGAATGTTTCATTACATTTCATTACATTTAAGGCATCCCAATTCCATAAACATATTCAATCCATGAGTTAAAAATTAGTCATCAACTTATCTTTGAGAACATTAATGGTTAAGCTGAGCAACTTACAGAGTATAGAAAGGAGAAGAAAGGAACAGAGAATGAAACAAGCTAACTTGTCACCACTAGTTATAACTGTCCTCAGAGCTGGCCAATCTAAGCTCTGTTGTTTATAGGTTTAAAATAGCATATTTAATTGAAACTATCACCAAAATTCAAATGTAGTTCAACAGCAATTAATATTACAGATTCATGGTCATAGTGTACCATCAACAAACAGTTCTAGAATATTACCTATCCTTTGTACAAGTTTGTGTCAAACTAAGTAAAAACTTTTGTGATATAGTTCCACTATAAATTGGATTTTTGAGTGCTTCCCAATTACACTATTATTACCAAGAAAGGCATTACCCCATCCTCTCCATTGATGTATTTTTAACACCTCTATGTGCTTCTAAAATGTTTGAAATGCCCAAATTTTAGAACTTTAGTCTGATCTACAGTTTCCTATGAAGACACAGAGCTTCACACAGCAGGATAAAAATAGAAAACCAAGGCCAGGAGAGTACAAATAAATTCTGAAGAATGGATACATCTATTGACACTCTTCTAGGCATAGGTGTCCAGTCTGCTCATTTGTAAATGTGATAACTCATGATACTTTACAAAATAAGATAAAAGTGTAGGCAGCAGATAGCATAAGAGACCTAGTTGTTTACATGATGACAGTGACTTGGAGGACAGTATGTAGCATGTATCCAATTATTTATAAATGTTTTCTTAAGTGGTACCCTACTGAGAACTATGATTTAAAAAAAAAAAACTCCCTTTCTTTATAAACCATCAACAACATTTTCTACAATTGTGTAAAGTAAATTTTAACAGTTTACTTGCTGACTAGATTTTAATAACTCATGATTTAAATAAAAGAATATTGGAATACCAGTCTAAGTTTCTTCTGAACACATTAGAAAAGCAAAATATAATCCTGTAGGTAAAAGAAACTTGTTTTTCTAGGTCCTTGATTCTAGATAAATTCATGTTGTTAGAATTCTCTTTTGTACATAAAACAAAGGGGGTGAATGGATGTTCACAGAAGCTTTTTTTTTCAAAATTGCCAACTAGAGTCTATAAAGATGTTATTTCATATTAAGTAAATGAGTAATCAAACTCTGCCCCATATATATAATAGAATATTATTCAGTAATTAAAAGAAATAAGCTATCAAGTGACAAAAAGACATTGGGAAAGATGGAGACAGTGCAGTTGGAAGAATGTTTATCTAGTATGCATAGAACCCTTGTATCAGTCCTCAGAGCTACATTAAAAGCTATACATAGTGATAGAGGCCTGTAATTTCAACACTTGGTAAGTAGAGACAGGACAATTAGAAATTCAAGGTCATCCTTGGCCACATAGTGAATTCAAAGCCAGCCTATATTTACATGTTTAAAATACTTATTTTATGTGCATGTGCCCAAGTGCATGTATGTGCACCAGGTGCACACAGGTAGCTGAGAATGCAGGAAGAGGACATTAGATCCCATGAAACTGGAGTTATAGATAGTTGTGACAAAATATATAAATGCCTGCCATCTGTGGGTGCTGGACCTGAGTCACCTCTCCAGCCCCACAAAATAATCTCTTTTTAAAAGGACATGGACGAAAAAGCATATTACTAAATGTAAGAAACCAATCTGAAAAGATTACATGTTGTCTGATTCCAACTGTGTAACATTTGAAGACAATGGGTTATAGAAGAAGATCAATGGTTTTTAGGAAACACTAAGACAGAGACTGCTGAGAAAATGGTATCCAAGGGATCATTTGTAGGAGAAAATGTATTCTACAAGGCATGCTCATGATGTATACATTTCATTACAAATTTTCAGCTGCTCCCTAAAGTATGTCAGAGATAGCATGAATCCAATATATAGAATATAGATTTTAAGAGATGACATATCTAGATGTGTCATTAGGCTCATAGAAGATGTAAAGAAAAATACGCTCAAGAAGAAAGGAATGGGCAAAGAGGAGTTATCTGCTCAACTGTCATCGGTATCTGCAAAGGACTGGTTCTAAGACTCATCCAGGATACTAAAACCTACTTGTTCACAAGTGTCTTATAAATGGCATAATATTTACACTGCCGGGTAGTGGTGGTACACACCTGAAATCCCAGCACTCAGGAGGTAGAGGCAGACTAGCCTGGTCTACTCACACTGTAGAATGAGTTCCAGGAGAGCCAAGGCTACACAGAGAAACCCTGACACACACTAATAATAATAATAATAATTCACATAACCTACTCATGGCCTCCTATATATGCTGAAATATGTTAATGCATCATGAAACACAATAATCAAAAAGGGTTATTGGGACTAGCGAAAAGGCCCAGTGGATAAGAGCTGCTGCTCTTGAAGAGACCCCAGGATCAGTTCCGAGTCCCCACATGACAGTTCACAACCAACTGTACCTCTAGTCCCCAGGGATCCTATGTCCCCCTCTGTCCTCTGTGGGCACTAGGCACTCAGTATGGTACATAAACATATATGCAAGCAAAACTCTCATACACACAAAATAAAAATGAGCAAATGTTAAACAAATGGTTATTGTAATGGGCCATTTGAGGAATAAAAACAAACTTTTTCAGTAACAATCCAGTTATTAATATTTCCAATGCACAGTTGGCTGAGCCTATGGATATGAAAAGCCTATACAGTCAAGTCAAATATTCTGTAACTTAAAACTTCCCTTTGAAAATGAGATCAATGCATTATTTAAAAAAGATGAATCTAAAGAGAGTATTTTGAATGTGAAGGAATGAATTTCTCACCATGCAGCCTTGTGGGTAGAAGGTTAGGTGATATGCCATTATCTAATGTAATCATTAGTTTTCTTGTGCATGTATTAACCTCTTCCAATACCAACCAAAGTGACACTGATTCCCTCTGCCAGTTCTGCAAGCATGGCTGGCGACTTCCGGAAACGGAGGAAGAGTGAACCCGCAGTGGGCCCACCCAGAGGCTTGGGGGAACAGAGTGTGAGCAGAGCCAGCCCTGGCCGGGCAGACCTCTCCGGATCAAGCTCCACATTTACAAAGTCTTTCATTAGTTCCTCTCCTTCTTCTCCCTCGAGAGCCCAAGGTGAGCCATAATAAATAAACAAAACTTGCTAATTCACAATTTAGTCCAGAGTATAGGGGAAGGCTAATCTCATGATCATGACTTATGCTGGCTTTACTTGTAGTGTCCCTGAAGCAAATACAGTTTGCCAGCAAAGCCATTGCTCCTCCAATCTGATGCAAACTGGCAAGCCATTTGAGTGTCTTAAAGAACTCAGACTAACATTTGTTACTATTTTCTCAAAAATATATTGAATTTGTTATTTTTTTTTAAAAAACCAGAGCATTATAATTTGTTGTCATAGTTAGAGAAATGGCCTTTATAGGCTTTTATATAGGCAAATATTCTAATGTTATTATAGATAACTAATTAAATTTGTAGAATAAGAATTATAAATGGCAATAGAAAAATATCACTTAAAACATGTAATAGTACCTTAAGTTTTGGGTTAGAAAACTATTTAAGTCACACCTTTAGTCATTTACTCTATTTAACCTTTATTTGTATGATAAGAGTATAACATTCTACCATGTAACACAGTGGAGTAGTCCATAATGGTTTATAACAAGTACATACTGGATTGAAGCCACAAATAGAAATGAGGGGCCTTGGTGAGACAATTCAGTGGTAAAGGCACTTGCCACCAAGCTGGTCAATATAAATGTGATCACCATGATTCATATAGGAAAAGGGAAGAACAGATTCCAAGTTGTCTTCTGACTTTTATTTGCATGAACACATGCATGAGAGTGAACAAAAAAAGGGAGGGAAAAAGGAAGACAGGGAGAAAAAAGAGAGGGAGGGAGGGGAGGAGGGAGGGAGGGAGGGAGGAAGGAAGGAAGGAAAGAAGGAAGGAAGGAAGGAAGGTTGGTTGCTTTCAAATGGTCTTCTCCTCTTTAGAAACACAATAAACTAAGCATTGAGTGGACAGAGCTGCTCGTTTGGGTCTCTGGTAGATTACTTGGGTCTTTTTCTTTTGAGCAATAATCTATTGACTCAGTAGCATGCCAAATTTGGTGCACCATAATCTCCAATCTTTGAGAGTTAGAGTAGAAGAAAATGGGTTTTCAAAGCACATAAATAAAAGTGAGTTTCAACAGAAGTGTTCATAAAGTAGGACAGAGTCAGGTACACCTAACAGCTGTATGCACTAAAACTGTTGTCATACAGTAAAGTGGAGCAGTAGCTGGTGTAGACAGACTGTTGATGATGGCTGGTCTCTATGTAGGTGGGTGGCAGGATTGTCTAAGACCTAACCAACTCTCAAAAAGCAATTTCCGCATTAACTTCATCATAGTCTACTCATCTACAAAGCAAATATCCTAAGTAATAAGTTAATTTATGAAATGCCACAAATCTATCATTCTTGGATCCATTCTTGGATCCTGATAAATTTAAGTATTTTTCTTACTATAGAGAGTTAAATCAAATTCCCTTCCCAAACATTGCATATCAACTGAATGAATTACTAATTATTTTGGAGAATTCAGGAAAGGCTGTAATTCATAAACTGTTAATAGGGATAGCTATACTGTTAGCTTAGTAAGTAAGAGTTGTGATTTGGGAATGCCTTGTTGCCCAAAAGACCATTAACTTACACAGTAGAAATCTGTTGGCTGAACCAAGTGTATTTCATGTGTGGTTTTGTTTACTGTAGTATCTGCAAAGTTGCATTGAAAAATATGATCTTGCTTTAGCATCAGGCATTCCTCTTTAAATGAAGCTATGTATGTCAAGGTGCCTAGATTGAGCCACACTTAACTGACTTCTCTTTGCTGTGCTAATACTGACATGCTTTCCTGTCTTTGTGAACCTTTTAACTTCTCCAAATGTCTCTCTCCTGCCATGCTGCTCTGGATTGAAAGGTGGGGATGATGGCAAAATGTGTCCATCCCTTTGCAGTTACTCGGGGCTCAATGGCCCCCCCTCTAGTGAGTTAGAGTGCTGTAGCGCATATAGACAGCATCTGGATGTCCCTCGGGACTCTCAAAGAGCCATCACCTTCAAGAATGGCTGGCAAATGGCCCGGCAAAATGCAGAGATCTGGAGCAGCACTGAAGAGACTGTGTCCCCTAAAATCAAATCACGTAGCTGTGATGATCTCCTGAATGACGACTGCGACAGTTTCCCAGATCCAAAAGCCAAATCAGAAAGCATGGGATCTCTGTTGTGTGACGAAGACTCCAAAGAGAGCTGCTCCATGGCATGGGCTTCCCCCTACATCCAGGAAGTGTGTGGTAGCAGTAGATCTAGAATCAAACACAGGTCAGCCCATAATGCCCCCGGCTTCCTCAAAATGTACAAGAAAATGCATCGGATCAACCGCAAGGATTTGATGAATTCGGAGGTAATTTGCTCCGTCAAGTCCAGGATACTGCAGTATGAGAAGGAACAGCAGCACAGGGATCTGCTCCATGGATGGAGCCAGTCTTCCACCGAGGAGGTGCCCAGGGACATGGTACCCACCCGCATTTCAGAATTTGAAAAACTGATACAGAAGTCCAAGTCCATGCCCAATCTAGGGGATGAGATGTTATCGCCTGTAACCCTAGAACCCCAACAAAATGGCCTATGTCCCAAGAGGCGATTTTCTATTGAATCCCTGCTGGAGGAAGAATCCCAGGTTAGACAGCCTTCTCAGGGTCAGCGAAACCATAAATCTAAAGCCCTGGTGCCCATCCACATAGAAGTCACCAGCGAAGAGCAGCCCAGAACACACATAGAATTTTCCGACAGTGACCAGGATGGAGTTGTGTCTGACCACAGCGACTATGTTCATGTAGAAGGGTCATCCTTTTGCAGTGAGAGTGATTTTGACCATTTTTCATTTACATCCTCTGAAAGTTTCTATGGATCCAGCCACCACCACCACCACCACCACCACCATCACAGACACCTCATCAGTTCTTGCAAAGGCCGATGCCCAGCCTCTTACACTAGATTTACCACAATGTTAAAACATGAAAGAGCTAAGCATGAAAACATTGACCAACCCAGAAGGCAAGAAATGGACCCTGGTCTATCTAAACTTGCATTTCTAGTCAGCCCCGTGCCTTTCCGAAGGAAAAAGAACTGGACTCCTAAAAAGCAGACTGAACAAGCAAAATGCAAAGCCTCTGTAGTTGAGGCTCTTGACTCTGCCCTTAAAGACATCTGTGACCAAATAAAGGCTGAAAAGAGAAGAGGGAGCCTGCCGGACAACAGTATACTGCACAGGCTTATCAGCGAACTGTTGCCAGAGATCCCTGAAAGGAATTCATCCCTTGATGCTCTGAAAAGGAGCCAGGTCCATCAGCATTTCCACCCACTGCCTCAAGATGGTGCTATTCATTGTCCACTGTACCAAAATGATTGTGGGAGGATGCCTCACAGTGCCTCTTTCCCAGACATGGACCCAATCAACAACACCTACCATGCACAGGACTATGGTAGTGCAATGGGTATCCAAGGTGGACCGACTTTTCTGTCTTTGTCCCTTGTGGTTCAGCTGCCATTCTCCCCCTCATTCATTTTTTTTTCTATCCTGCATCTCATCACTCCTGATCTGTGAGACCACTTGACATCATTATGTGTTGCAAAGCAAACTGTGTTGTGCAGACATGTCTGACTCGGTAGTTCTCCATTTGCCTGTGTGGTATTTGATGCTCATGTGTTGACTGAAAGCAATTATCAGTTCAATGCATTTACTCACTTCGAAACAAAAGAAACCCAGACTTGTGACTTTATATTGGGGTTAAAACAAATAGGACACTGAGAAGACAAATGAAATGATACATCTCCACATTAGTGCCTACGTTTATTTGCACTGATACCATGCACCATGCTTCACACACAGCAGATTAGAATGATTTCTAAAGCAGCTTCTAGATATTTTCAGATTAAGACATGTCAGAATCCAATTTTCTAACAAAATAGCCTTTTTCTTTAGTTATCTAATATCCTGAAATAATCACCACTCAAATTCAAAAGAATATCTCAAAACAAAACTGTTATTCAATATCTGTATTCTTAAGATATCTTTCGATTCTTTAGGAATCAAAGTCAGTAGGTTTTGCAGCCTTTTTCTTAATTTCTATAATAATGTTAGAGCATTGTACTTGTTCATGCAAAGAAATCTGTCCCCACTCAGCATATATATATATATACATATATATTTAAAGAGATAGAGAGCTTTAGCTAGAAGCATCATCTAATTGAAACCCACATAAGTCACTGGATGAGGATTATTTTAAGTGTTCTTTTAAAATTGAAGGGCAAAAAGGATAAATTTTTTTTAGTGTTCCACAGACTAAAGTAATGGCAAAAGAATCCAAAGCCCTATTAACTAAAAATGTATAATATAAAATATAGTATCTAAGGGCAAAAGGAAATAAATTGTTAATAACTGCTGGACAATTTTACTTATTAGTGTTTTTCTTCACTGTAATTTCTACTCCACAACATGCCGAAGAATGGTAATAAGTAGGAGCTGGAGTGAGGGCTCGGTGTTTAAGAGTCCTTGTTCCCTTCCTTTCCAGAGGCCCCGGGTTCCATTCCCAGTGTGCACATGGCAGCTCACAACTGTCCCACAGAATCTAATGCCCTCTTCTGGCCTCCACGGGCACTGAACACATAGGGTGCACAGACAAAATCCTGTATACACAAATATATTCATATATATGTGTGTATGTATGTATGTGTATATATATAACAAGAAATTGGATAATAGAATAATAGTATAATAATTTATTTGATAAATAATAAATTTTAAATTCAAAAATTAGAATTTGTAATCAGTTTCTACTTAGGCTAAAACAAGTTTTATCCAATTTTTAAAACTACCTTCTTCAAGTTTCTAAAACCCTTCCTTACATAGGCATAGTACATTATCAAAACATAAGTTAGAAACACTGAAAAAGTTATACTGTACATAAATAAAATTTATCTTAATGAAATATATATATATTCCAGGTATAAGCAGCCTTTAGTTACATTCTCACATGCAAGTCACACAATTAGAAAGTTTTAAGAAGTTGAGAGTGATATTTGCAGTCATCATTTTCAAATGTAATTATTTGTACTTGGCTTTAATGTTAACAAGAACTCAATATTTCATAAGCAATTTGGCAACTTCATATGAAGCTTTCTGGTTATCATTTTGTTTTCTGGAATAAATAATTTACTTTCTGATTAGTTTAACATTTGTGTGCAAAAGAAAGTCATAAAGGATATAAAATCTTAAGACCCAATAAGTTTTTACAAACAGAAAAAGACACAGACACACAAACGTGTGCACACACACATACACAGACATATATATACACATTCACATACACACACATACACATTCATGCACACACACTCATAGAGACATACACATTCACATGCACACACATATACACACACTCACACACACAACAGAGGGTGGAGGAATATGACCATAGTCCTGTCATGCTCACATTTTATCTTTCATTTTATCATTGCTTCTTAAATTGTATTTGACATAATGTTTGTTTATACAAATGTATTATTTTAAAATTCTTTATATATCTAAGAATAATTTTATATTGGAACAAAAAAGAATAGAAATATTAGGCATGATAAATTTGGAGTATGAAAATTCTTATAATTGGGAATCACCTGCATCAAGGACTGCAGCATAATTGACAATATAATAATAATATTTTATATATTATAATACTTCTGTTATTTGTGTATTTCTTCATTTTCAATGTGTATGTTTGTCTTATGTCATTACAGATAGTCATGAGTTTTACATCATTGTTTTCATTAGTAACATCTCTTCAAATTTTGGGGTAAAATAATTGCCACCAGGAAAAAGTGACTAACCAGGCTTCTTTTAATGAGATGAAATCTCATTCTGGTTCACCCTATCATTTTCAACAGACCATGAGTCCCCTAGAAGTTACTCATCTACTCTGACTGACTTGGGGAGAAGCGCATCAAGGGACCGAAGAGGAACTCCAGAAAAAGAGGTAATTAGCTTAATGGTATTGGAGGATAAAGGACCTTCTGAGAAAGCACTTACCAGCCAAGTGTGTACCTCAGACTAGTAAAGAATTCAATCTAAAGGTTGACAGCTACAAGAAGCATCTGGAAGTAGTTCTGCTTAGAGCCTGAGTCTGGACCCCAGTCATCCCCAACATGGGATGCACTTTTGGCCATGAAGACTTTCTGAGCCTTGGCCTGGTAGCCATGAACAATTAGAGTTTTAATCAGCCTGCTTTGTGGATGGAGGGAAGTTTCTACACAGGTTCTTTTGTTGGAAAAGACCACTAAGTTCCTGTAGCACTGAGAAGTTCTTATATACCACTGGCTCCTGGTCCATCCACCTTGAACCAGGCTGGATCACTTGTCCCTAACTGCCTTGGAAGCCATGAGGGCTTGGTGGAAACTAAAAACTGAGCTCTGACAGGTTTCTGAGATAGCCTGTGGGACTCCGACAAGTCATATATCACCCAAGTTTCTTGAAGCCCACTAGAACAACAGGGGAAGGAAAAAAGGATTACTGGTTGGCAGAAAGGAAAGAGCTGATATGGCTAGCTACATGGTATGTTGTATCTCAAATAGATTGTGGGCCCCAGTGTCTGAGGGTAGGCATGGGTATCACTTCATAACTGAATGATAAGCCAAAGGATCCTGAACCTTCCGTTTCTCAATTTTTGGTTAACTAGTGTCTTGATAACTGGGGTACTTCTTAGATAATCAGTATTAGTAAAGAATATGCAAACTCCATTGTATCATTTGTTATGATTCAGACTAATGTCAGCCCATAGAAGTTAGAGCAACTGGCCCTCCACAAGTTGTTTATGGTATTCAAAACAACATACCTAGGACAGAATCCTTGGTGGGCATTTTATCATATTGTGGCATTAATCTAGTTTAGTTACTGAATGAAACCTAATGAAGAAATCAGCTACCATATCCCCATTTAGCTCCTAGTCTAAAGGTAGCACTAACTGATACATTTGTAATGTGCACATACTACTTACATTGCATGTGGATTTTTGTTCTTATGTGGAATCTAAAACTTTTTAATTAGTGCTAAATGTTTACCTTTCTTTTTAGAAATTGCCTGCAAAAGCTGTCTATGATTTCAAAGCTCAGACATCTAAGTAAGTGAAATAAAAACTCACTATGTGTTTGGACTTCATTTTTACTATTGTAGGGAGGTGTGTGTGTTCATAGGATGTGTTATAAATAAGATAAATAAGCCTCAACTCACAATTCTATAATGCACTCTAATCAGCTAGCTCCTTCAAAATTGCAAACTAGCATAGTATAATTAATTTTCAAGTTTAGTCATGAACCGCCAAATCTTAAATCACATCCATTATGCTAATAAAGCCCAATGAATTCAAAAGGGACAGGAGGGGGAAGGGATTTTGAACATGGGGATACATGGATAAAAAATGAGATTTTATTCATAATAAATAAAATAAAATAAAACAGGAAAACAATAAGGAATAAAGATTATTTTCTTTAGAACTTTTCCTGTCAAGAATTAAAATGTTTTAAAGTGAGAGAGAATAATTATTCTTACCTAGCTAGGGGAACTTGGTCTTGTTTATTTGTTCAGCTACATCAAGGACAGTCTGTGGATACCTGCACACAGATGATCCTATAGTGAATGCTCAATTTCACAACACTCAAAGCTTACAGATTTTAAGAAAAGCCTGATCCAGTTCTGTGGTCCTTGAGTGCTGATGTTTTTGTAGTCCTGTATTACATTCTTTTAGCCTGTTTCTTTGGGACCTTCTTCATCCAAAAGCAAGGCAGGTAAATCAGGAAGGCTAGTACTGAGTACACAGTAGATCTCCATTGGAGGGGTATGTCCCCTTCAAAAGCATGGCCCTCCCAATCACCAGAAAATCTCTCAGTTGGCTTCACCTCAAAGATTCCATTACAATCTCACAGTAATGTTTAGCTGGCAGTAAAGACTGTAACAATGAGTCTTCCTGGAGCATTTGAGACACCAACAACAACATAATATAACAGGCATTTCATTTCTTCTGTGCTCCGTCTTAATTACTGTTCTTGACCATGCTGTGACACTTGGCACGATCTTATGAAAATTTATATGAGATGTTTATTTTATTTATTCTTTGTGGCAAGCCATCAAAAATTTCCCCAACTATGCACCACCAGAATGACGTCTGCCTAAGGCTCAAAAGCCATTCCACAAAGTATATGATGTTGAAAAAGAAGCGGCGGGGTGTGAGAAAAGTTAGAATGGAAAGGGTGGGGGTTGATTTAATCAAAACGCATAGTACACATGCATAAAATTCTCAGAAAATATTTTAAAAAATAAAGAATAAAAGTGAAAACACCCACAAGATTCAGGGCCAATAAGATGGCTCAGAGGGTTAATATTCTTGACAACAAACCTAAAAGCCTAATTCTCTATCTTATAATGGAAAAACTACTATTCTCTGATTTCTATACATGGTGTTGTGTGTGTGTGTGCATGCACATGGGCACACACACATAAATAAATGTGAAAATAAGCAAATCTAAACAACCTTCAAGAAGAAATGGCACACATCACAGAGGAAGAGACCCAGAATATGATTGGATCCCTGGCTTTAGATTGCCCCACACACCAAGCCCCTCATCCTATCTATGGACTTCATTCTCTTGTGAGGTTTCCCAGTAGAGAGTCAGGAAATGCTCTCCCACTTTGCTTGGGAAAGGGTTCATGGCACCTTTCTGTCTGTGTCATTCTACCTTTCACTTAGAATATAAGCAGGTCTAATAAAATCTAACTGTATGGGCTCTTGGTAAAGTAGATTCACTAACCACCCACAAAGCCCCAAAAGAAAGTGGGTCCATCATTCTCTAAATAGCTTGGTCTTACTATAGCTTAATGGGCCTCCTCTTGTTCTTTCCTCAGAAGATATAGAGAGGACATTTGTCACCTCCAATGCGGGTTTATATCTGACATAAAAATCAGGGTGATGGGCATCTTGTACAACTTGTAAGGCTCACACCCCCCGCCAAGCACCTCTAAAAACTGCAGAACAAGCTAAGTTTAGCCCCTTTAAATGACAGAGGAGGGGAATGCTTTTATACATAGTATAAATAAAATACACACTTTCGTATCTATGTGTCTATAAATACACATTTAAAGCTATTTTATTATTTAATAGCTCAAAACTAATAATTCTAAAACTATAGCTAAGTAACTCACCTAACAAAATATCTCAGTTTTAGATTGAAGAAGAGACAACATCTCATTTCCTATAGTTCCCCAATAGCTAGTATTTCACAATGCAACACAAATACAACACATTTATCAAAATGGGACTCTGTCTCTGACAGAAAAATAGAGTTTTGAAAATGGGATAATAAGGCAACTTTTCTTTTACTGGATATATCAGAATTCTAAATACTAGCCTATATTAAGTTGAAAAAAATCTATATTCATAATTCAAAAGGTAGTTGCCTATAATTTCCATACATATTCAAAAATTTTAAGTTGATGTTTAGAAATTCTCCTGCTGCAAGCCAAAATATTAGGATATAAATATTATATTCATGACTCTTGACTAGCAAAATCACAATAATTTATTCCCTCTTTCAAATTTTATGTTAGTACAGTATGTGGTTTATGCAGGGTGTGATCTGTATACATGCTCATCAACGTAATTTTCAAGATTACATAAGTGACTTCTAGAAATTTGTAAAGAAAATTCTTACCTAACTAAGCTTGGCAGATGTTTTCATGTAGGGAGTGTATTTCTCATATAAATATGGAATATCGATCATAAGACTAATCATTACTCATCCAAAAAGAGTTCATTGATGATTTTTCTTCCAGGGAGCTATCATTTAAGAAAGGAGATACAGTCTACATCCTCAGGAAAATTGACCAGAACTGGTATGAGGGTGAGCATCACGGAAGAGTGGGCATTTTTCCAATCTCATATGTAGAGGTACGTCCTTTCTCATCACCTCCAGAAGGATGTTGTCCCAAAGATTATCACAAGGTTAAGAGCCAATAATTGTTCTTTTTATAGAAACTGTCACCTCCAGAAAAAGCACAGCCCGCCAGACCACCACCCCCAGTCCAGCCTGGAGAGATCGGAGAAGCCATAGCCAAATACAACTTCAATGCAGACACAAATGTGGAACTCTCCCTGCGAAAGGTAACATGGCTGTGTTTTTCATCTGGGTGTTTTCACAGACTGTACTATTCTGAACCCAAGATGGGTTACCTTATTTTCTATAACATCCTAGGTTTCGTTTAGTTTCTACAAAGGACTCAGGATTGCCCAGGATCACTGTTATGTCTGGTCCCCATGTCCCTTCCAGAGTGGGGTCCCTATAAGACACAGTGTTCTGAGATTCTGTGGCTGAGCCTAAGAAGCAAGACCCTAAGTCCCCTCTAAAGAGGTTCCTTAGCCAGATATTAAAGAGCACACTTGTGGAACCCCAAGAGGAGAATGCATTTTAGTGTTTTAGAATGTATAAAGAATGCAAGGAAAACACTTCAAACTATCTTTATAGTGCCTCATTACTCAAGTTTAAACAAGTATCCAATATTTATTTTCCTCTACCTTGGAATCGATGAACGGTCTGAAAATAATAAAAACATGTCCTCTCCAAAAGCCTTTTTGAGGAACCAGCTGTACAATTCTACTTCTTTCTTCATTCTTCTCCAGGCCTCGTGATGGGTCCAAATCTCTCTAGGAAGCCATCCAAGTCATTTGTCTGGCAAAGTAAGAGTGGTTCAGGTCTGCAGGGGATGGTCTAGCTTTCTCCTCCCCTTCTTAGTTTTGCACCATCAGCAGTTCTCCTCCTTTCCACGTGCTCTGCTTAACACAGAAAGCTGAACTTTGTGTACCATCCTCTGTGTGAAATACCCCAGAAAAGCCTAACTGTGGACTGCTTGTTCTGGGCACAGATTTGGGGAAATACACTTTTCTTCAGTACATTCCACTCTGTGATGATGGAATACATTTAGAAAACCATCCAGCCCTTGGAATTAAAGAGGACTTTTGATGTGCTGGCACTGAGAATGGCTCCCTGCTATGCTGAAGCTAAAGAGTAGACTTCACCTCCATGACTCTCTCAGACCCAGTTTCCCATAGTTCTATAGCGCCTTGTAGCTGTAACTGCTGGGTTTGCAGACACAAACAAGGCTTTCTAACCTCATTCTGGCTCTCCTGTGGTTATGAGTAGAGTTTAAGTTATTTGGCATTGGCTTGCATACTGCAAGAAGCACAATAATGATTAGAAATGTCTACTATTGCAAAAGCCAAGGATTCTGTTCAAATGACCAGAATGGCATAACCACTCACCAATGACAATAGATGCTGGTGTGTTACACTGTCCTCATTGGAGGGAGGATGTTAGACCACCTCACAGCTATGGATGTTCTAGATTACCATCTTTTTCCAATGCTTTTCACTTAATCTTTGTTACGTCTAAAGACATGCAAGTTAAAGAACAAAAATGGTATGCGTTCGCGTTCCAATGGATGCGTTCCATCTTTATGCGTTCCAGAGGATGGCTCCTGTGACCCATTTCAGAAATATTTTGTTTTTCCTTCAAATCATCTCCTTGATTCTGGTAGAGATTAGTAGATGAGGCTACTGTCATTAAAATCTCTCACATCATCTGCCTTTTGTAGTAACTCCATAAAATCATTTTACTTTGTACCAGTATAAAATATACATTAACCAAGCATCCTTAGGATTTTAATGTTATGAATGGGAGGTTTAACATGCATCCATGCTTCTCTAATAAATACTAGAACATTACTTAACTTGCATTCTTCTGATCAAGCAGAAATGGGAGATATGAAACTTTTCCAAATTAAAAAACTATTGTTTATCAGAAAACAATGACAATTGTGCTTTTTATATTACTGTGTCTCTACTAATAATGCCTTTTCCCAATGTTTATTACAGGGTGATAGAATTATTCTTCTTAAAAGAATTGACCAAAACTGGTATGAAGGGAAAATCCCAGGAAGCAATAGGCAAGGCATCTTTCCCGTTTCCTACGTAGAAGTCATTAAGAAGAATGTGAAAGGTGCTGAGGATTACCCCGACCCTCCCATACCCCACAGCTACTCTAGTGATAGAATTCACAGCCTAAGTTCCAATAAGGTAAGAAGCCATTCTCTCATGTTAACTCTGAACTTGGGATCTCAAAATATTATAACCAGTGGGTGACTGGGTGGAATATCAGACAATCATATCTGTTGAAAAGAAACAAATTTACTTATTACATTCATATACATGAGTTCCAGACCAGAAAATAAGCTCATTTTCCTCAAATAGGGGCTAGGATAAAGATTTAACATTAATTTTTGCTAATTATATTTTTAAGTTTAAGTTCATAAAGAAAAAAATTAGTATCATCAGCATTTCTTGGTACATCTCTGTACCTCAGTGTGTATACATTACACACACACAGACATTTACCTCTAAGTATGTCATTATATAATTATTAAGTGTACAATAATCTATGAGAGTCATAAGGCATTTTCTACATAGCCTAAGACATTATTTTTAATTTAGGGCCTGTAATCTTGCATAAAGATATGGTATATTATTAAAAATATTCAATTTTTTGTTAGCTATAAGACCATAAATTCTGCTAAGTCATATAATCTGGTAGCTGAAAATGATCATCTTTCTCAATTCAGTTTAGCAAGGACTTTCCCTCTTGAATTGGCTCATTGGATTAAGACTAGCCTCCTACTTTCCATAATCCCAAAATATTTTCCTCATTTTTCTGTTGAATTGCAAGATACTTTATGGGTGTATTTAGGGGTTTCTTTCTTCTTTACAGTTATTTTAAAATATAAAATTTTTAAATCAACAGTGAATTATTTCCAAAATATTGTCAAATGCCTCCCAATGTGAAAAATGTTGTACTCAGTTGTATAATATGTTAACTATTTTTGTTGAGATTGAAGCAAAGATGTGCAAAAACAGACCATTGACATCATGAAAGGGGAAAGTTAAGATCACTTTCAGACAGTGTCTCCAGGGACCTAAGCCACTCTACCTATTTAATAAATTACGAATCCATCTCAGTTGAGATTTTTTTCATTAAAAAGTTTTAATATTTGACATTTTGTTCATTATAATCCTTTCAGAGACAAAGTTTTAGTTGTGGGTAATTATCCTAAATTTCACCCACTGGATAACTGAGCAGTTCACACCAGTTTGATTATGAAGGTTCTAGAATTTAACATTTAGAGATCAACATCCTTCTTTCTGTGGTTTCTGGGGAAAATAAGAGTCTTCAACCATCCATATACATTTTCCCTAGCCTCAAATTATCTTAAAAGAACTATTAGATGCCTCTCAAGTAACTGAATCTTTAAATAAATTGATGCAGGAAAGAACAGCCTGTACCTACAGATGCTCTGAATATGTTTTAAATGCCATTCATGGTTTTTGTTGCAGTACCACATTTTAAATAGAGTGTATTAGTTTAATAGAAGTGTTTAGTTTAATAAATAGGAGTGTACTAGTTTTACTAGTAACCAATTATCTTATTATTGTTGCAAAAAAATATATATGTTGAAGCTTATGTCCACAATTTGAAAGAAATTCTAGTTTTGTTTCAACTGATTATCTATCCTATGATGTCATTGGCTTAACAAAGGAAATTTCTTTAGTGTTGCCCTGGTCAAATTTTAGAAAAATAAATAGTTTTTTTAAAAAAAAAAATAGTGAGATACAGAAGCAGCAACCAGGTACAGCTCTTGTTTTCTAACTAATATTTGTAAATAGAGGACAGAATATATTAATGACTTTTTAATCACTGGTAAATTCAAAGCACATAGTTCTATATATTCTAATTTTGAGGAAATCTCAAGTATAAATTGCTATTACTTCTGATTTTGGTATAATAGAATCTGATTCTAATACCTTTTTTTAATGTGAAATAAACCAGGTAAGAGTAATTACTCACTGATCTTCCAGAGGACCTCAGTTCAATCCCCAGCACCCACATGGCAGCTCACAAATGTAACTCCAGTTCTAGGGGATCTGACATCCTCACACAGACATACATGCAGGCAAAATACCAACATACATGAAATAAAAAGAAATTACTTTTTTAAAAAATAAAATAACTTTAATTTTGTGTTTTCAGAATGTTTTATGATATAGGTACTCCTCAATCAAAATTAATCTTTAATTTGACCTTTGGTATTACCAAGTCTATTTTAAGCCCTCTTTGGAGGCTTTTAACATGATCTAGACAGGATGGAGACAAGGGCAGCAAGTCAGTAGTAGCAGATCACAATTGAGACTGCAGTTGGAATGATAATGGTGAAATTTAGAGATTTCCCCTGCACAAAATATTTCTGTTCACATGGAGGAGAAAATAAAGCTATTCATTCACCTTGAGTTACTATCAGTTTCACCCATTTCCAAAATCTAAGTACTAAGATCAAATCTTGCACTTTTGTTCCAAGGAGTGTAAAACCAAATTTTAGCCAGTAAGAGAACTTGCATAGACTACCAAATGAGAGTGTTATCTACAGGATGAGCACATCAGTCAGCTCCTCACTCCTATGACTTCACAGCAGTAGCTCCGCAGACTTGGGTCTTGTATGAAGATGCTCACATGGTTGTGTTATACTTGGTGCCATTTGTGACACCTTATGAAGAGGTTCCATCATATTTTTCTTAAAATTTAAAGAAGTGCCCCATCCTCCAGTAAACCCCTTTAAGTCAGTTATTCCATGGAGAATACTGTGCACTTAGACATAGTGAAGTCCATAGCAAAGAGAACACTGGCTGCATGTGTGAAATATTATTCAAAAAAATAACTAGAATGTGCATCTCCAGCAGCCTTTTCTGGAAGACTGTTGGCCTCATAAACCAAAGTGAACTATCTAGAAAGCACTAAATTAAAGGTCATCTTTCATGCCCATTGTATGCACAGTGTGGGGCACTGCCTTTCCTGTCCAGCAAGGGTAAAACAGGATAAATTACAAATTACTCAGCAGCATCTCTAGCAGTACTCCTTTTGAATTTGCATTTGTTGTTTTATTTAAAATACCTACATTATATCAATAATATTCAAAGATAAAGGATGATTTTTTTGGCTTCAGAAGATCCAGCTTTATAAATTATATTTTTGTACTTATATAAGCTATCAAAATTAGAAGATGATTTTGCATCAGTATCTCACGTCTCTTCCTGTGTGAATATTAACTTTGAAGTTTTTTTTTTAACTTTGAAGCAGTGGGTTTGCAAGACTGGTTTCCTTCTGATCAAGGGGCTGTATGTTTTTAGCACTTATTCCCTGTTACATGTGTTCATGTACATTAATCTAAAATATATTATGCCATGTAAATGGGACAATTGTAAAAACCCAAAGTAGTGGACACTTCTGCAGGAAGGGAGAATGGTAAATACATTCAGGGATGAAAACAAAGCTTAGTTATTTGATATTATTCTGTTTCAGATACATCTGAAATATAGATGAGAGTTCACATAGTCACAGAGAGGTAGATCAATATTTAAGCCTCTTAGGGTTGGTTTCATTGTATGTCCTCTTGGTCTCTATGAAGCTCTATCTCCTCTTACGATGCTAAAGATATCTTCCAAAACTAATAATGTTTGGTCACTCAAGTAAGTTTTACAATGAGTCTAAATGACTTTATGCATTTAAATTTCAAATAACTTCTCCCAATCGAGGTATCTTCCAAGTATCTTCCATCTATCTATGCTACAATCTAAGAATATACTCATCATCACGCCTTGCCTGTATTTCTGTGTCATCGTATTTTCATGTGTTATTATTTTCTTTGTTTTACTTCATAACTCCTGCTCATTTATAAGTTGGCTTCCAGTGAACAGACCTGTCTTCCCATATACAATGCTCTGCCTGGCACAGACAAAGGAGCCCTCCAGGGAACTGCCCAAGAGTGGCTACTCATGACAGACTGGTGTCCTCCAGCAAACCCATTGACCCCAACACCATCCTCTGTCCTGGACAACTTCTTGGCTGAATTAGAGAAGTTTAGTTCTTTAACCTTACCACCTGATCAGACCAACCCGAACATCCTAAACCAGGTCATCCTTGAAATTAAGGAGGAGCCCTCTCCTCTCTCCCTCTCACTGCCTCCTGCATCTCTAACAGTCGAATCACCTTGCTGTCTGTTACCTTCTCCTCATTCAATTACCAACACAACCAAGAAGGATAATACTGTGTCTCTTCAGGATCCTACAATGGACACTCAAGGCAAATTTATAGATCTGAATAAAAAGAGAAGAGACTTTTCAAACTCTACCAAAATCCTTGAAGTCTTAGGCGATAAATTTGTGGCCTCTGCGTGCACCAACTTGAGTGCCTTGCCTATAACCCTTCCTGTTATTGGAGAGGAAGATGAGGAAAGCTGTGAGGGGCGTGCATACCAAAGATGGCGGCCAGGATCTCAAGAGCAGGATATCATGTGGTATGACCACAGCAGTACAGAGGTGACATCACAATTGTACATCAAGGAGGAAGAAGAAGAAGAGAGCCCTGACTGTTCAAAACATTCACTAGGCATTTGCATACACCCTAGGACCCCCAAAGAAGACATCCATGCAGCAAAAACTAGTAATGAGGTATTTAATTTTGCCTAGTTACTGGGGACTAATCACTTTTATAATTAGCCAGAAGAGTTGATGATCTGATTAAATATCTGCTTCTGACATGGCCTTAGCAGGCTTCCTGATGAGGAATAAAAAGAAGCATTGAAAATTCCAGGGTGGAAGGAATATGCAAACACATATAGTGTATCAAAATGATGGAGATCTTATGGTACAAGTCCACTCTTTCATTATTCCTTTGTCACTACAAATTTAACTTTTATATAGTGAGACTTACTGTTTTTCTAATATTCTAATAATAATGATAGCTGATTATTAACTTTTAGTGTCAAATACTATTCTCAGAACCCAAAATCTTTAATTTTCAAAACCCAGAGAGATAGGAAATATGCTTATGCTCACTTCTGAAATGAGAAAGCTTAGGGATAGAGGTGTTTGTCTATTTCCAAGATGAGAAAACAGCACCCTTTGACATGATGGCAGTCTGCAAAACAGAGCAATGAGGTAAATAAAGTAAAATGTCCAACAACTAAAATAGTCTCCAGTCCCCTTTCGACTCTTCTGAGGCAATTGTTTCCTTGAGATTAGTAGCTACCAATAATCCAGGTCCAGCAATTTGCTCTTACAAAGGACCTTGGCCAATAGTTTCCATCAACAAAGGAAGGGCGTATCCTGAACCTTTGTTTATGAATTTCTCTCCCAAAATAAACTAGTTCATCTCTCAAATGTGAGTTATCAAAATTCAAGAGCAAGTAAAATTACCTGTAAACTCTGAAATGTTTAAATAAAAAAGTAAAGTTCATAGTGGTATTACACAAGTCATTCCTTCTATGATTCTGTGTCTAAGTAACTAGCCACAATCTTGTAGAGAACAAACCCACTGCTTAGTGACATAGAGAATTCACTGTAATAAGTCAAACGTGCAACTAAGTCTAAACATCAAATTTTCCTTTCAATATTTCCATCTTGAAGGTGTGATTAGACGTGTGGTTTCACTTACAAGATGTGCTATCTGCCTGTTTCAGACAGTATCCTAAGGCAAAGCATTCATCCTACTGGGGCTAGCTAGCTCAGCAGACAGTTCACTCCATATTCAGGGCAGTTCCAACTCCCCAAGGTGTGTTACCATTTACCTTACTTTAAACAACTCCACAGGCAAGTTGTATGTCATTGCAGAGTTTTAGGCACTTAACTGCCATCATGTTTTGCAGGGAAATATCCCTCACAGACAAGACTAATAGAACACAGACACTGCTATCTCCAGCCACCCACACTTCCCAAAGCATACCCATTAAGATTTTGAAATTAAAATTTAACATGCTAAGTCAGTGCTTTCAAAGCAAGAATACATTAATATCACTTTCCCCAAGATATTTACTTTTCAAGTTATTAGATGTGGAAGGTACAGGTAACTTGATCTGGACACGATCATAATCACATCTTGTCTTTCCTCAACATTTAAGCCATCTTCATTTGCTTCGGGAGATCAAACTGCTACGCCTTTCCCCAGATGTCTGTTTCCCTCCCCTCCTATGGCCTCTGTCTCTGACCTGGCCTGTGAGCTCTTTCAGCCCACTCAGGCTGCCTCACCTCCTCTCCTCCCCAAATACCCTCATCAGGAGGAGATAAGTTCACCAACATCAAAGGTAACTGCATCTTGGGTGTGGCTCAATTTATTGCATGTCTTTCCACGATGTCCGGTAGATGTATGCCTTTAGATTCATGCTGTCTTACAAGGTCTAAAAAGTTATGTAAATTATGACTGCTAACTTTTAACATCATCAGCATGGCCTCTATCTCAAAATTTAAGAGACAAATCCGTACAGCAACTACACCCATATTGAGAAGGAAAACCTAAAACTACATAATCAAAGGTATTAGATTCTGTTTTAAGCTTTGAGTCAACTTGGGAGCCATCACATTCAAAGGCATAAGCTCAGCGCCTGCCAGCTCCAGATACTTCTCAGTAGACATGATGCCTCCCATCATTTCACCAATTAGCAGGTTTACAGAGCCTAAGGTTCAAGTGATCCTCAACATTACTTGTCTGGAGCCCCACTCTTCCACAGGATACACCAGGATGATTCCTTGGTGCTGACCAAAAAAAAAAAAGAATCCATCTCTAATACAGTGCAGTCCAATAGCCTAATGGTACTTAACTTTTTAAGTACCACTTTTTAAGACTTTCTAATCTTAGAAAATGATATTGATAATCCAAGATAAAAATCAATATATCACAGAAAAGTTTTGATTTTAGAGTAAGTTTTTGACCCCAAAATCTTTTCCTTTAGACTTCAAACAACAGCTCATCCTCAGATTTCATCTTTAGAAGGTAAAGTAAGGACATCTGTAGATAAGGAAGGAGTTAAAGTTCCAATGCTCCCATTTCAGTAGTGGTAAGCACCAGCCCCACATCCAGCATTCTCAATACTCTTCAGAATCCCAGTCACCATCAAATGACACAGCCCATCTATGTGATGCTACTCTAGGTGTGAAAAGAGATCTTGGGAGGAAAGAATAACATATTTAAGGATCAATTTCTCTCTGCTCTGAGTTTTCATCTTAGCTAGCAAAACATAATTGAAACCTTTTAAGAACTATAGTGATACTTTGGATCATATCTAAGGCCAAGAAGTGCCTTTTCCTCCTCTTTCTGTGGCTCCATTTTTAAAGCCAATATAAAGCTTAATCAGTACATGAGAAAGTATTTCTACAGCAGTGGTTCTCAACCTTCCTGATGCTGTGACCCTTTAATACAGTTCCTCATGTTATGGTGACCCTCAACCATAAAATCATCTTCACTGCTACTTCATAACCGTAATTTTACTGCTGTTATGACTTGTAAGGTAAATATCTGATCTGCAACTCACACAGGGGTCATGACCCACAGGTTGAGAACCACTAGTCTAGACTCTTATCCAACTTAGAGAGATGTTAAATTCATCATTATAGTAACATGGGAAAAACTAGAATTAAAGGGTTTATTTCTACCATAAGAGCCAATATCATATAGTCTTTTGGAATCAATGTGTCTAGAATAATATAAGAAACTAGAAGTATTCACAATAACTTTATTTTTAAAAAGAATATTTTAATATCTACATGAAATGATTAGTTTCAGAAAAACAAGCTATTGTTTTTTGAATTTACTACATATGCAGGAACAAATATTGAACATTAATCTCCCATTGAATTTTCTAAACCTTGTAAATCTATTTCACACTTACCAGAAGGATATAAGTTGATTTATATTCTTATATAACTTATATATCTGTATTTGTAAATATGAAAACAAACTGATTCCATCTCAGATCTCATATTCATTACAATGAAAGCAAGCATTGACATAAAAAATGTTTTAATAGGCATAGAATAGTATACCTAAAATCATTATAGTAACATTTTTATTAACTCATATCAACAATTCTTTAACTTACATAAATAACAGAGAGCGAAAATATCCCATGCTAGCATAGTGGTGCCATGGGTACCAGAAATGTGGACATTTTCAAAACTTGCTCTTTCCTCTCTCAGAAATGTCACATGGGCACAGCTAGGTACCAGGAAGGTTAGGAACTGTGGTCCACTCTCAATGCCCATGTGCATGAATAATGACAAAAACAGGAATGGATTCTGGGGAGCATCAAACATCCTCTTCCACAACCTTAGACAAGCATGACAACCATGGACCATTCCTAGTAACTGTGACCACTAATGGCCATGAAATTTAGCCTAAGCTAAATTTAATTCTACTAAAAAGACTTTTAGTCTAATTACTGTCCTCTTGATTCTAGTCAAATTCTAGACCCTGCATTTCTAGATACTGACTGCCCTGGAAAGAAAACAACTGATGTAAAGATTCACCTGCTTACTGTCATAGTAAAGATCTTGCTCTGAGAGAATGCCAAGAGAAGCTGGAGTTAGGCAATACACAGTATTTGATTATATTTTACCCATCCTCTACCCCCACCAAAAAAAAAAATCTTCTTAGAAACTTTGCTACAATATTTTTACCTCTAAAAACCCTAAGGTTGTCCATAAAACTTGATAAGCATTCAGCCAAATTTTCTCTTATCTCACCTTGTTTATTACTGATTGTCACTTGGTAAATACAAAGAAAACAGATGGGTTGAAGAGTATATCAAATGCATTTATCAAGCATTCTCTTAATAAGGAGGTAATAATTCTGCTGTGTGTTCTTAGCCACATACACTACATTCAAACACATTCTCCGGCCAGCTTCCCTCTCCACATCTTTTCTTCACTGTGGGTCTCCTACTCAGCAGCTGAGCCTGAAGGGTAGAAGCTGTATGGAGCAGACAGAGAAGCTGTGAGCAGAATATTCATCCTCCCTGCTCAGCTAGTATTTATAAGCTTGGCATGCTGTGTGTGCATGGAAAGAAAGCCAGCTAAGAAGGTTCCTCCTGAAGGCCACATGATGAAGATGAGAACTAACCCACTTCTTATGGCTTTTCTAGGCTGATTTAGAAAACAAGACATTTGTCCTGGGTAAGCCGCCTCGTAGCCCAGTGATGTCTAAGAGGTCCTGCAGTTCATCTGTCAGCAGTTCCCACAGGGTAGGGTCGGACACCCCCACCTGCAACAGTCATCCTGACCACTGTGGCTCCTCCTTAGGTGACTTGGCTGTGATTGGGCAGTGAAGTGAGGCTGGGGAGGAGTCCCTTAAGATGCCATGACCAGTAACTGAGGAGCTATGAGTTGTGTGCTTTCCTGTTGTACACATCAACTTTCTCAAATCCACAGTGGCACAATCAAATGCTTCATGACACAAACCAGAGTGTGTTGTTGTCTACATCTGTCTCCTGTCCATATCCAGTTGCCATTTTCCAGATGTTTTTAGTGTGGAGAACTAAAGTGTTTTCTGTTGTCTGCTGAAGTCACCTGCTTCTGGTCATGCTAGCTCCAGTGTCTAGGGTTGCTATGGATTTATTTTAAACTGTGAGCCATTTCAAAATATTCTGTTGCTTGGGAGATACATACCATGTTCTCTCCATACTACTTTCTGGGGTCTGTGGGCTCCCAATTCCCTCAATTTTAACTTTGATTAAGCTTTGAGGTCAATTGCCTCCCTTTTAACTATTCAATTCTGTAACATCTGCAGAACTTGAGATAAATTCTAAATGGCACCCTGAGTTCTGAGGAATGAAGCCAAAGAATTTGGGGATTTCCATCTATGCATACCTCAGGGCTCTTTTCAACATATCTAAGCTAATGGACCTTGATTTATCTCTGGCTGTCCTGCCACACAGCTCTGCTCTGCATTTCACCTTCCCTGGGCTTCAATTTTAGTGTTCTCTTTTCCATTTCATAAATGTAGATAGTGTTTTATATGTACGGCACTTGTTGCTTTGCATAGTCAGACCTACTTTAATTATCGAAGAGGACTTTATTGATACAGGAGAAGAAAATGTCAGTTTGTTGTAGAAATCCTTAAGTTTCTACTGAACAGCCTTCCAGAGCTGACAAAATTTACCAATTTACTAATTTACAAAGAGAATATTAGTGTTTGAGACTTTGATGGATCTCATCCATAAGTTCCCATGGGTTAAGATGGCATGCTTTGCATTACCCTGAGGGCTTTTTCTTACCCATATTTCCATCTTATAAATTTGTATCTCAGATTAAATGTGTTTTAGGACCAGAAGATTCTTTTCTTTCGATTTATGCAGAGTTGTGTTTCATCTTTGTAGTCTAAGGGGGAAAAGAGCCAGTAAGTATAAGCATAAGATTATTAGTTACTAAAGTTAAAGCCAGATAATTCTGACTGATATGTACTACAACTAGCATTTTCTGAGAAAGAACGACATGGAAACCCAAGAACTATTTGTAATGCTTGCAAAGATTTTTACACACTTGTTTTTAAAGTAACAACACAAACTTTTTAAAGAATTATCTAATATATAATTAATTCTTCCTGGGATAGATTAAGAGAAATATAATACATACTTGGCTTTTAAATTTCCATCTGCAATAGTGTATGTAATCTACTAATCCCAAACTCTAGGATAGATTTCAAGCCAGCTTCATTATAAGCAGTGTTTTGTAACTGATCCTGACTAAGAAAATATCATGTGTTTAAAACCTGCCTCTTTTGTATCCACTTTTACATTGTATCAATTTTTACAATTATTTTTACAATTTTTACAATTATTTTACAATTATTTTTTAAAAAGAAAAAATAAAGGATATAATACCTACTTATGAAAATGCTTATGAAACCATTGATTTCATATAGCTGATACACGCATTGACAACTGAAAAGAGAAAACAAAAAAGTTAAAGAATTAGGGTGCCCAAAAAGCATGATGCATCATGGGATTTTCAAATTTGTATTGAACTCTAAAAAGACTCATGGAGGAAATATAATCATAGTATAATTCTTGCACAAAATGTCCCGTATGATAATGGCAACTTGTCAGCTTGAAAGCTGCTTTCTTGAACTCAGTTTGTGGAAGCCTCTCCAAATGCTGTAAGTGTATATTGTTCTATATTTACCTCAGCAGTGCCAAGACATGATGCATGAAATGCCTGAGCCATTAAAATAGAAATGAACACAGGTCTAAAACATTGGTAGCTAACAAGTCATTTCTTCTCAAGAATATGGGAAAGGGAAAAGTAAGGTAAGAAAAACAGATGATTATCCATTTTAGATTATCAGGTGGGCTTCAGAATATCCTTTCACAATTAGTCAACACTGAAGGAATTTGACCTGTGTCAGAGGCAGAAACAACATTTAACGTGTTACTATCACCGCTTACCATTAGGTGGCAATAGAGTGCAGACACAGCAATGATAGTACTTGGAAGCTCTTTGCTTATACCCACAGGGAACACGAACATCCATACTAAGGACAAAATACAGATACTGACTTCGACCAAGTTAGTCCGTCTATTTCTCCATAATATTTCATTCAACATGGAGTTAATTAAAATTATCCTTCCATACCTTTTTAATATTTATTTGCCAGAGCAAATCATTCAATGTCTTTAGGTTTAGCATTTAACTAATGTGCAAAGTGAGGGTGAATTACTACCACTGTGTTTTCTACATGACTATGATACATTAGCTTGTATGAAGTTGAGGATAGGAATCTTCACATGCCAAAGGAAAGCTATCAGGTGAAATATCTATTGCTTTATAGACTCCATGAGAGGACAAGGTTTGCCTTACTCTTGTTGAATTCACTGATTTTTTAGGATGATGGATCTGAGCTGAATGTCCAAAGTTGATAGCAGACAATGCCACAAACAGCAACAGATGCACATTCATAAGTCACCATTAACGCTATTATTTCTAAAGCGGCCAAGACTTTATGAACTATATTAACTCTAATGCTGGAATTATACAACTTTCTTCAGAAACAGGCCACGAGTTATCAGTTCATCTGAAGATGTTTCCTATGAAAGAAAGGCTTTGAAACATTTTCAAAAGTCACGATTGTATGAGATATACAACTTCTCTGTAATAACAGGATAATATTCTGGCCTGGGAATGTGAATACTATGGGAAACTGATGCCTCGGGAGGGAAAGAAAGGGGCCAAGGTGTGGAGGTGTGAAGCAAGGCAAAAGGCAGCATTTTTGTAAAAGCCAGGAAGTTGCTGGCTCACACCCCCCCAGGACTTAAGTGACCTCCACACTTAGAGCTACACCCCAGCTTTCCTGACTGTCAAAGATACAATTCATTTCAATAATTTTGGAGGCTGGAGAATTAAATGTATTGATCAAGTGAGATTCTAATGATAATCCTAAATAACCTTCAAACTGTAGATTGCTTCAAGTTAACACCTTGATTTAAAGTGGCATTCAATTTTTAACTTACAGGAAATTAAAAAGAAACTGGAAGTGTGACACATACATATGACTTACACTTGCTCCTTCACATATTTAAATTAATTATTTCTTTACTTAAAAATCTCAAAAACTGTCTAGAGGGTGGTTTGGTCTTCATTATTTTTTTTAGTGCTGAGATTAAAAGAATGGCACCATACCCAGCTTAGTCTTCATTATCCTTAAAAGTAATATAACTTACACTTTTAATATTTCACATTTAATAATACCACTTCATAATTTTAAATACTATTAGGAATTTTATATTGATCTAAAGGAGCAAATCATCCATGTGGCCAGTAATTCTTACCCAGTACCGAAGTTTAAATTTATGTATTCTGTGCATAGATGTCGAAAAAAATCTCTAGGAATACTGTTAATAAATGCTACCAATTAATAGACTTAAAAAACTCCAAGCTTTAGTAGTGAAAATACTTAATCTGCACTAAGTATGGATTAGAAGGCAGTGGATACATTTAGGAAGGGGCTTTACCAACAAATTTATACTGAAGAGAACCCCAGGGCTCCCTATCCACTCTTGAACCAGAAATTCCTATGGACAATTTCAAAGGGAAAATCTTCCTGTTATAATTAGGAATAATTATGTGTGTCCAAGCACCAGCCCTGATGTCAGAAGACACAGCCCTAATAACAACAAAATTCAGTTATCATCAGAGTCCAGGCTCTGACTTATTGTCTCAGCATGTAGCTGTCATTTAGCAGGAAATGTTTGGCATATAAATGGGTTGAATGCATCTCTTTCCCGAAAACATAACATGTAGATGATCAATGTAAATTACAATGAGTTTCCATATTCAACAAATGTGCTAAAGTTCGTTTTCTAAAGTGTTTGTATGGCTATACAGGATGCTAAGGCTCGTCATTTCCAATATTATAAGTATCTATTACAGATATTGGTCTTGATGCTTAGTTTAAAAAGAAAGGAAACTCTTTTGAGAGTTCAGTGCACTGGGGATTCCTACCAATATTTCTCTTCTAAGGTAAAGCATTACATGTTACCTGGATATTGTCTGTTGCCTTCTTCTTAAAGTTCCCTGTCTTCCTTTTCAAAAAATGCATGTGCTTTCTCCCTGAGCCTTTACCCCACTCAGAGCAGAGAATTTAAATTCAAATGCAGCATGGGATGTGTGGCCATTGACTTTTTCATCTGTACCATATGTGCCAATGTCGTCTGTGACAAAAAGCTCGCAGCGAGTGTGGTTACTGCTAGCCGTGCCTTCCTTCTGCTTGTCTGAGAGAGTGCTAAAGAATGAGGTTGAATGAAGGGGTCCAGCCTCCCTGTTCCTGTGAATAATGTCTTTGTTCTTGCCATATTCCTGACCTTGGAAAAATCAATGGGACTCAACTTTTCCTTAAAGCTTGAAGAGACCAGATTGTGGATGTGTTCAAAAGTTTGAACCTTGGGTATTCTGATTCAAAGCACCCTTCAAAATATTTTGATTATTAAGTGTGCAGAAACCCTTTATCTGGTGGATTGCTTTCCTTTCCTCTTGGTTTTTTACAACAGGAAATATTAAATGTCAAGAAAAGTATCATGCTATAACCCAAATTACCTTTTAATGGTACCTGATCAAACACTAATGACATTAAAAATCATTTCATTTCAGCCACATCGTTCTGTGTTCACTCATGAAAACATTCAAGGTGGGGGGGAACCGTAAGTATTCTTGTTATCTTCTAAATCAAAAACAAACCCTGACTCACAAGATGGACAACAAGTGTACTAGCCAGAGGACAATAGGACCTTGTACGGGAAAGGGAAGTGTCCATAACAAGAGATAACAATGTTCTGCTTTATCATTGAGATTAGATGCTAATGCTTGAAGGAAAGCAAAAGATTTAGAGAGATGGCCATATGGTTAAAAGCATTGACTGTTCTTCTGAGGGGACCTAGGTTCAATTATCAGCATCCACGTAGGGGCTAAAAAACTCTGTAACTGCAGTTCTAGGGGATCCAACACTCTCTCCCAGACTCTGTGGATATCAGGCACTCACAGGATACAGGTACATGCAAGCAAAACACTTAAAATAATAAATAACAAAGGAAAACCTTTCATTGTTGCCATGACTCCTACAATTTCTGGAGTCTTCTCTTCCACGACTGGCTGTGTAACTGGTAACTGCAACCTTAAAGACAGACAAACTATGTCCTAACATGGTTTTTCCACTTATTTTAATACTTCAAAAGTAGACCTTAGTAGCATAATTTCAAAATTATAACACATGCTTCAAAATGTCTTTTGAAAATAGCAGTATTACAGTACTTGCTACTGTTCAGATATATGATATAATTTCCACCACACCGAGAATGTGCCTTTTTAAATGTTCCCTCCAAATTCTCCCTCCTGAAATCAACCCACAAGTGTTACACATTGCCTTTAAGAGTCTCATTTACCTTTCTCTGGCCCAGCTTATAATAGGCCCTCAGAGGTTATCTACTTCCTATTGGCTTTTGCCTATACTGAGTCAGAAGAGACCTCTCTCTGAGAGCCTCAGTCCGAGTCCTCAGCCTTTCCCTGTACACCTGAGCCCCTCTGCCTGAGCTCTGCACACTTGGTGAAAAGTATGCCAACCAAAGATTCTTCTTGGTGGGCAGGCCTTGGTGGGTAACTGATGTTTTCATCAGCACCAAGAGTCCCTCTTTGGTCTTCATGGATAAAACATGTCCGTCAGAACTCATCACTCTCTGAAAGTATCTCTCACAGTGTGGCCAGGGAGATGTTCCTGTGAAGGTATCTATATCCCAAACAGACTAAGTTAAAAGTAATAATCATTGAAAAACCTCATGTAATTGGAAAAAATTAAGAATGAGTTCTAATAACGTTTCTGTTTCTCTTTTACATGTGCAAACAATGATAAAATTATATAACAAAAAGTACACTCCAGGGTATTTAGAGTGATGTCATTGCTGACATGTTCTATTAAACAACGTTCGAGTCATATGAACAAATATTGTCCCATTGTACTTTGTTAAGTCATATGCAGCTATGGTCATTTGACTGTTCTAATATTGCAGAGCCCACAGGTAGGAAAATTATACTTTCAAGTCTTGCTTTAGATGTTATTCTTTATCAGACTTATGTTTCATTGCTGCCTTAATCAGAGGGCTTATGAAAGGCTAGCTTATTGCATATATTTAAAAAATATTTTATGAAGCAAAAGTAGAAACCTAAACTATGTTGCTATGATTCTGTTTAGGGACAATGAAAGGCACAGGCTATAGTTTTGAGTTTGGCTCAGCATTTCTTAAGTGACAAATTTAGTTTTTCACTTAAGTCATGGCAACAATAAAAGGTTCTCCTTAGTTGATGGGGGGGTGTCAAATTTCAAAGTGAGCCAATCTTGACACCTCCCTCCGCATCATCTCACCAACTTATTTCAAAGCAGCAATTTTAATTGGGCTGCATTTTCTGTCATGCAATGCTGATTTTGAAAACCAGAAAAGGTAGAAGGATTTCCAGGAACATTTTGAATCTCCATTAAAAACTCTTTTTGTGTGATCTAATTAAACCACTATGGTAAATAAATTCTGACAAACATACTTGGATTTCATTATATAATAATGAGCTGTGAGTCCAGGCCAATTCTAGTGTGGTGGCTCTGGGGACCCTATGAGTCTTCTGGAAGCTGGAGCATGTGCCTTTAATAAGCCTGTGAGTGGTTAGAGTAGGGCTACAGACTGAGAAGTGGGAAGCCTAGTGGGAAAATATGCTTTTCCCAAAGAGACTGCAGAGTATATCCATCAACGCAGCAGCTAGAGATGACCATGTCCCTCAAGCTTGAGAATGGACAAGGGGTCTTGCTAAAATCCCCTTACCCTGGGAACATCCAAAATTACACCATTCTACCACCAAATGTTAGAGACGCTAACCAATACATGAACAACAAAACCATTTTCCTCTTCTGCTAAGGCTGACACCAAGCAAACATCCTAGTGAGGTGGCCCCTTACAGTCTTACTTACTACCTCTTCAAGGGTCTACGTTTCGATCCATGACCAGAAGCTGAAGGCCCTCCCAACAAAAGACATCAGAAGCCTGTAAAGGGCTCAAAGAATATAAATGACTAAAATTGCCTACTAGAAGGGAATATTAACTAGGAATAACTAGTGGGGATTTCAGGGTTGGGTGCCAGACTAGGGGAGAACTTGGTGCTAGGCTTGTTTAACAAAAAGGCAAATCTATTTCATACAACTCCCTGAAGCCAACTTTTTTTGTCTCCCATGATCAGGAGACACTCAAGATCAGAAATGGAGCCTGTGTAGTTGTTGGATATTTATAGCATAATGTTTCAATCCAAGTACTGAAATACCATTATTATATCAAAATATGATTTTCCAACTTGATAAAGTAGTTATAAATAAAGTGTTCTTGTTCCAAAGTAGAATTCAGTATCACCTACTTTTTAATGACGGCCAAAAAATAAATCTAAAGTGCCCCACAATGTTGTTATTGTTTTCTTATATTAGCACAGTTATATGACAGTTATAAAAAGCAATGAAAAGAAATTTAGCAGCTTTTAATCTTCTAATTATACCAGTGACAGGTAAGTGATACCATGAAAATTTCCCATTAACCACAAACCAAATTCTTCCCAGCCTTTTTAGTCTCTAAAGTGTCAGTCTTTCCCAAGTGCTGGTCCATGCTAATAGTCACAAAATTTAAGTCATAGAAAGCAATGTCAAATGTATTCAGTATTCAAGCACAGTACAGATCAATATCTCTATCTTCCAAAGAGTTCAGACAAGAAAAACAAAATTGCAGCATTCTTGTAGTAATTCTTTCCCTCATATGATTCTGTCAAAAGAGACTTTTTAACTCAAGCACAATTTTTTCCTGGACACATTTTTTAAAAGTCCATGATCCACCAGTTGCACCAGGTTAGGGAAGGCCATGCACAATACCTCACCTATGAGCCAAGGTCATAGGTGAACTACATGAAGTCTCCGCATTTCAAATCCTGATGCAGATTATAAAACTAATTTTCTTTAAAGGATTCTCTATGGTAAACACATAGTCTTCTTTTTATAATAATTCCCACATTTACAGAATGCATATCTGAAACTTTTTTTGTACAACTCAATTTAGAGCCAATTGAGAGTCTCATTTCCAAGCTTCCATTATTTATGATTATAAATAGCTAAATCTGTAATCACTCTTAATGTGACTATATGTGACTTATGTGACAAATACTATTTATATTCTATTTTGCTATGAAGCACCTGACTGATACACATTATACATCTAGACAATTTAAATGCAGGTCTAGCCTACAAATATCAAAATGCTTTTGCCAAATTTATGAGTATTATAATCTTCCCTGAATATTTTTTATTGTAAGTTTTTGAAATGTCATCAAGTTCCCATGTAATTCCCATGAGAATATAAAGGTTTCCATTGTCTTTACATGCTTATCAAAGACTTAACATTCCTAACAATTAGCACATTGATAATAGAAATGTTAGAGCTGAATATTATACTAGGTTCTATAATGTCATGAAGATATGAGATAAATTAAATGTGCCCATTTGTCCTGTTTAAGGTTTCAGGCTCTGTATAACTATACTCCTAGGAATGAAGATGAGCTGGAACTCAGAGAAAGTGACGTCGTTGATGTGATGGAAAAGTGTGACGATGGATGGTTTGTGGGTATGTGATCAATTATTCTCAGACATGTTTGGCTGTTTCATCATTTGTTTAGATTTGCCAATTGCATGGGTCACCTCAAGAGTTGCTCTCTTTTTAAATGCATGGTGTACTATATTTTAATAAAGTGGAGCATTTACTGCTATGGGTATATATGATTTTTCAGCTAGTTTTATTTCAACCCAACAAGCACCTCAAGAGTTGCTCTCTTTTTAAATGCATGGTGTACTATATTTTAATAAAGTGGAGCATTTACTGCTATGGGTATATATGATTTTTCAGCTAGTTTTATTTCAACCCAACAAGGAAAATTTCTCAAAATAGCACCAACTAGCAATAACTGTGATGTCACAATAACAATTATAAAAACACCAAATGTTCCCAAGTGAGAAATACCCTTGCTATGTTCAATGGAAAATGTTAGCTGTCAACAGGGGAAACATCATCTGATGGGGAGCAAGTTGAAAAGGAAATGGGACTATGTAGCCAATCCTAAAGGCGAGGGGTCCTCCTCAGCTCTAGTTAGTGGAAGGAAGACTATTTCTGTTGCCTCTTCAAAAGCAAGCCCAGAGTTACCATCTTAAGACTAAAATCTCAGCCACAGAGTATATGCTTAACATCGCCTTCTGCTCAGCTATCCAGTCCCCAGCACAAGAAGAGAGAGGGAGGAAGAGATGAGCAAGGAAATGAGAAGGAGACAAATTGAGGTCTTCTAAGAAAATATTGGTGGACAAGAGTACATACCCAGACACAAAGCAAAGAGGTGGCAAGGGAAGGTGTGGAGAGGGCTGGAGAGAGTAATGATGACCTGGGTTCCATTCTCAGCACCTACATGGTGGCTGTTAACTGTCAACAACTCCAGTCCCAGGGGCATCTGACACCCATTCTGGTCTCCATTGCACTGTGTACACGTGGAGCATAGACATGCATTCAGGTAAAACACCCATACACATAAAGTTTTTAACAATAAAATAAAAATGTGAGAATGAAATCTTTCTGTAGGCTAGTCCAGCAGTAGAGAGCTAACAAAAGGACTGAGGTCACATGGGCAGATACATGCCTTAAGAGTCCATTATTTTTATTAATCCCCATCTACAAGAAGTTGTCTACATACATGGTTTACAGGGGTTGTGAACAAATCAATAAATTATAGAATGTTAATGAGAAATAAAATTTTAGAGTCCCTACCCAATCAGCTCTAATAAAATACAAAAGAATTTACTGTACAGACTGTATGGAAAGTATCCAGAAAATTATGGCACATGAAACCTAAAAGGACCATAAGAATAGTCCTGGTTTAACTGCCCTTATTAGAAAGCATCCTCAGTGATTGAACTTCATTCCACATACCCATATAAGTACTAGCCAAGCCTCTACTTTTTAAAAAATGTAGTGACTTTTAAGTTACTCAGAGTCTATATTTTGTTAAGAAGTGTAACGGTGTTCTTTTAGCAAGGTAGGCAGCACTGAGCATGAGATTATAACACTCATAATACTGGCGGTGTCCTATGGAGTGGCCATGTAATCGGCCTCCTGCTCCTGAACCATAATGGAGCATCCCTTATTCATCAGCCATTGTGCGCTGCCACAGGCCTCACAGTTATCTCTTGCTCCAAGTGTAGCATGGTGGTGACCTGAGTTCTCCCACCCGGTTTTCTCCACAGTTGTCTTTCTGTCTAGACTGGGAGGCTGGGCTTCCGCATTTTGCTTGATGGGATAGAAATCTATCATTCATACAAATGAAACAACGATGACATCAGGCAAGACAATTAAATCGCCTGCTTTCTCTTTTTATTGCCATAAAGTGAGTTTTCTTTATTCCTTCCCAAACTACTTAGGGCTTGCTCTCTCCATGAACTCTTGTAGATGGCAATTCTTCAAGAAGACATAGTACCTGGCATTTTGTTACTGTTACAAACCTTTCCATCTATTGCTCCTATTTTCAGGCACTTCAAGAAGAACCAAATTCTTTGGTACTTTTCCCGGAAACTATGTCAAGAGGCTGTGAATCACCTCCCTCCTTATTTACTCCACATTTCAGCAACACATCTGCATAAATCAGCTGAAACCTCCCAGCAGGCCTGTCATGCCTTAAGGTTTTCAATAGGCCATTGCCATCTCCACCTGCTGCCACCAAATCACCAGCAGTGACCGCCTTTGTGAGCCCTAGGGACCCGGCTGGGAGCTTTAGAGAAATGGGACAAATTTATACCCACATAAATACAGTTTCCTGCTTTCTGCTCTGAACTTTGAAATTTTGTGTATGGAAACAGAATACTTAAAAAGAGTGGAATAAAAGGAAAAGAAAGAAAGAAGGAAAGAAGGAAGGAAGGAAGAGAAAGACGAGAAAGGAAACTCTCTCTCCAGGAGGCTGTCTGGTCTCGTGACTGTATTTCCACCTCTCTAGAAGGTGTTCTGTCCTCAGGAAGCCACTTTTCTGAAATGCTATGGTTTGTTTTCACTCTCAGCTTGGCAGTATATTTTTCTTTCACCAGTTTGCCTAGTGCCCTGGTTTACACTATATGACAACTATATTTCAGCTATTGTTCGCCGGCACTTACTATATATTGTTTTATGCACAGTGATTATAAAATCTAGATTGGGTAGGAAAGTTAATAGGGATGGGTGTGATTTTTTTGCTGATTGCATTAAGTTTTCACATAGAAGTTTTTCCTGCCCATTTTTTTTTTTTTTTTGTGTGTGTGTACTTATCAGAAGTGCAAATAGTGAGTGGTTAAGAGTTGTTGGTCAATACCATGACTATTCTCAAGGTTCAGCCACACTGCAGGACAAATCATGTTGTAAATTTGCATTGCTGTTTTATATTAAAATGTAATCATCAGCATCATGAACAATGAGCTCTTAGTGTTTTATTTATCTGTTAAAACTTAAAAGCAGTGTTAGTAAGAGAGGAAAAGAGGGAAAAGTGATACCCATAGATAAGTTTCACTGTGTGTACACACATTTGAGATTGTATAAGAACATATAAATCATATACTATGTTGTACATTCTATGGAAATGTAAAAGAATCCCACATTATTTTATAGAGTACTTCAGGAGCAACCAGAATGTTAAGGCTGGCATTAGCAAGGATTATGATCAATACAATTATTTTTACTACAATAATTATTTTTCTTCTATGGAACCCGGAATCCTGACTCCATTTACAGACAGGAATATATATGTTGAGCCTAATTTTTCTGGTGTGTATAAAATACTTCCTAGAAATAATAAGTTAGGCACTTTTAGAAATAATAGTTAAATCATTCAGGTTGCATTTATTTCCCCCAAACAGTTCTACAAAATGATACCAAACCTGAAAGATTTAATGAATTCACAGTGCCTACATTCCACATACCCTAAGACTTAGCTTTGTATTTCGAATGAATTTGCATAAGACCTGTTTGTCTTTGAATCTTTAGCACCTTACAGACAAAATTTTTTATGGCTTTCCTCCAGTGGGCAATGCTTGATCTCACACAGCATCTAGACTCTACATTTTGTACATATATTTGTTCTTTTTTTTTTTGTACAAACTATTTACTTGTTCAGAAAACAGGGATTTCCTAATTTGGTCTTCATCCTGCACCGAGTTTAAACTCTTTCAGCAGGTCTCCCTTTATGATATCTTCACAGATCATGGACTAATATGAATCTGGAAGATAGCATCTATACAAAATTCTGTGAATTGAAACGATCTTTGTATCCAATATGAAATGCACATAAATACTGATTACAGAGGAACACATGGTGGGGGGAAGGACATCTTTGAGAAACCCTCTTTACTATCCAGTTCACAACCAGCTTTATAATAGAAAAACTTGGGATTGGAAATCAGTTAGCCACATGCAGCTTTGCTGGTGAATGAATACTACTTTTTCACACCATTTATGAAAACAAATCTTCAACTCTGTTGCCTGTTATATTTAAAAATAAAATTGCTGTTTCTACTCTCTGTACCTGATTTTAAAATGAAAAAACAAATATTGATACCTGGCTTTCAGGTCATTGACTTTGAATTCTTACAAGCAAAGGTCATTGTGTTTTTCTTGAGTAGATACCTAATAAATTTTGCTTGAAAGTACTTCCACTTTTTTGTTGGCATTAAACTCTGTGTTTTATTCCAAGGTAGGAGTTAAAAAATAATTTGAAACTTTTAGCCTATGTTCTCTTGACACACGAATGGAGAAATATATTTGAAAAATCTACCAAAGTCCACTTGTTAAATACACTTTCTTTAAATATTGCTCCTCAGCCAAACTGACTGACACAACTCAAAATATCCCTGCCTCAAATCTGGCTATTTTCCAAGAAGAAGTTACTTAGAAACATTCTAAGTTATAAGCACCAGTCTTTGAACTTAAATATACTCCCAAAGAACTTTACCACCATTGGTCTCTGGGTGAATTTCAAAACTCCTACTGCTGAGAGATCATCCTTTTCTGTTATACAAACAACAAAGAGTGGTAACTGGTACTTGGGTTCTTTCTAATATAATCGCAGCCCCTTCTTCATCCATAGCTGCCAAATATTCAGAAACCTGGTCCTCAGTTCATAAAGTTTTATTGCTTCAACAGCCATTCAGGTCTCCTCTATTCCACTGGATAATCTCTAAGAAGCTCTAGCTCTCCACTGAGATGTGCTCCCTTGTGGGAAGATACACCTCACAGAATTTTGCTGTCCTTTTTAAGTCTCTACATCTGAATCTGTCTATCCAAGACATTGGAAGGCTAACAGGAAGGGATGCTTAGGTACAAATGGTAAGCCCTGCTTTGGCTGCATCATCCCTGGAAACAGGCCAGTCCTTTTCTTACTTTATCAAAAGCTTGGAGAACCTGTTTATGTGGCTGCCTGCCTCCCTAACTATTTCCTGTTTGCTCTCTCTTTGGAGATGGTCAGTTTGTGTGGCCTGGTAATTTCTTCTCACTCTTTTCTAGATTTCAGTCACAAAGGAGGATATTATTTAGAGAATCGGTGAGTTACAAAAGATTAAGTACTCTGACAGCATCTCAGAGTCCATTTAAAGAATGGACTTTACTTCAGCTTCCTCTCCAGATAGTAACTATTTAAGACCTGTTTATGCATTAATTATGTTTCCAAATTATTTACTCCTCACTAATAATGAGGGATATAGACAAATAGAGATTTGCTTATAGAACAAATTTAATAACTATCTGGTACTGAATATCCTACCAGCTAAGAATGGTTTGTACAGAAAACAGTGGCCATCAGTTTGATGATAGGATCCCTAGCTTTGAATGTTAATTCAATTAAATGTTTTTCCACCAAAAAAAATCCTTTATTCATTTTATGTTATATTAGAAAAAAACGGTACATCATTTTTATGCTCATATTCTTACTTCTATCAATGAAAACTGGCAGAAGCATGTTTTCTCTTTGTAAAATGTATGTGGGCACAGAGGTGTCAGTTTTCCTTCCTGTTGCGCTACTGAAATGCTTGCTTCTGTCCCTTTTCAGCAGTTAGTTTGTAAAAATTTGTGACTGATGCTAATGCCAGCCACAGATCTGGAAAGTGACCAGAAAGAAAAGAAAGGTAAATGGCTGCTACATACCACGCCGCTCCTGTTATAGTCTTTATCTTCACAGGGAAAGAAGGAGGCAGTCTACACTGAGCCCACTCTACAGAAATGGGAGCTGCAAGAGGCTGAGTGTCTTCTTGGTTATGTGTGAAATGTGGCAGCATGTGGTGGAAACTGGATTCAGGGCCTGATGTACCTCTCTCTCAAGCCTGTATGCTGCCTTCTGTATCACTCAAACTTGGTAATAAGCACATCATACATCAAACTATGCAGCCAGAATTAACTACCTTCCTTCATCCACTCCTTCCTCTTCACCAATCACAGACACTCTGCTATGGCAACCTCTTCCAGACAGCATCTTACTGTGCACATGTGATGAGAAAGCGTTTGTGCCCAATGCAGCACTAAGGCATCTCCCTGAGGAAAGCTCACTCAACACTTCTAAGAGTACACAGTAACTGTGTCTGTGAGTTCTGGTTCACTGAGGTTCTGAAGCCCACGGCCTGTGAGCCGACTCAGCAACCAATGGACTTTCAGAGACGTGTTTTGTAATCAAGTCACTTGGAGACAGGCAAGCTTAACATGCTCTAGGAACACAGAGTACTCACTGGACAGTTTTTAAATACACACAGTCCCAGGATACACTAGCCATTCTCTGTGGCTCAGAGCCTTAGCTCACTGCTAAATTCAGCCCCTCAGAAGCTCAGGAAAGTTCCATTTGAGCTCATACACGTACATATATCTTGACCCATAAAACTCTGAGCACAAGACAGAAATCAGCCTAGCAAATCATCACCTGTTCCTTTGGGGTTTCTTGTTTCATCCTTCCCCCTAAATATGATGGGTGACTCAGTCATCCTTGTGTCTTCTAAAAATAAATGCCACTTCAGTCAAACTCTTGTTACTATTAACACCCTCGGACAGGTGCCAAGTCTTGAATTATATTGTGAAAGCTTGAGAATGACTCCTTAAAGCATTTTTAATTTTTTTTTAAATTTAACAATCATTAGACACGTATGGTACAAAAAATAGAAAATTAGAAATACACAAAAAGAGGATTACAAATCCCACTTGAATGTTATTCTAGGAAACATATCCCTCCAAAGTGTTTGTGTGTTTATATGTGTGTGTGTGTGTGTGTGTGTGTGTGTGTGTGTGTGTGTGTGTGTGTGTAAGGGAGAGAGAGACAGAGAGAGAGAGAGCAAGCGTGTACATCCAGTGTGTTTGTGCAGATAAGCTGAGGCCAAACTGGACACACTCTTTTATATTCTGAAACTATCTTTGAGTGGGACTCTAGAATTGATTAAGTGAATTCAACATTAACAAAGGCTTTAAAGAAGGAAAAGTCAATTTTTATCCCCAGGATTCATAAAACAGCAATAAACTCAAATTCCTAAGACCAAGAACTGCCTAGTTATAACTAAATGTAAAACCCAATGTAATCTGAAAAACTTTATCAAGGAAGGGAAGGAAAGACGAGGAACAGAAAATGCTATTTAGCATTCCCTTGCGTACACTAGGCATGTTTCCAGATAAGGGATGGCTAAAGGGAGATACAAAGGTGATAAATGTGGAAACTACAGAGCAGTTGGGCATAACTGTCATGTTACCCTGGAAGGTACAAAGGGCACAAGTTCTGAATCAATACTGCCAGAATAGATAACAATTTCCTTTGGAAAAAATAATCATACCACTGAAAAGTTAGAAAAAAATATTTTAATGTGTTTCCATGGTTCATCTCACTTAGAAGATTTTCGCCTTCCACTGAGACATTTGGCAAGATAAGGAGACACTTATGATGAACAAAATGAGAATGCTTTTGTCATCTAGTATGTGTAGAGAGTAAGGATGCTGATAACTTTCCAAAAGGCAAAGGATGCGATGATGTCACACAGAAAGGCATCTACAATAAAGAATTACCTATCTCTAATGTTGGGATCAAGAATTCTGCATGAGAGTAACACCAATGTTTAAGGGAGGTTTGTATTATAAACTATACTGGGCAAGGTTATTTGAATCCTGCATTAGTGAGTGGATAGCTGTAACCACAGTAGTTATTATCTTCTGCTCAATGACTGACAGACCCAGATCTTCTGGCAGAAAACAACCATCTTCCTGTATTCTGAAGGCGAGGCTGGATACAGGCAAGAAAGAGAAGGTAAGTGAGGAGACATGATGAAATGGGAAGTAAATGATGTCTGCAGACATTCATCTCTGCAAAGTGTCTCAGAGGAGGGCAAGTCCAAGATCAAAGAACCAGCAGATTTAACATCTGAGAGAGCACCCTTCCTCACAGGTGGCCATCTCCTTTCTGTGTCCTCTCTGTAAATAAAGGAGATCTTTGTTCCCCTTGTATTAGGCACCAATGCTATTCCTAATACTTTTCGCCCATTATACACCCAACTCCAAAAGGCTTCATTTCCATATAACATCATAGTGATGTGTAACACTCAAATCTGATGGAGGACATGGACATTACATTCTGTTTACTGTATCAAGCATTACTTCACATATGATTCTTCTATGATGACTACTCCCTCAATGAGAAGTCATAATTGCATAACTAAGAAAAGACCTACAGAGCATACTAAGGGCTACAGAGATGACTCAGTGTATAAATTGACTGTGGGCCCAAAAAAGAAGATTTGGGTTCAGATCTTTAACATCAATGAGGCATCAAGTTGGGGAGGCAAGTTTTCTGGAACCCATGCAACCTAGTCAATTGGTGAGTTCTAGGCTCCAGGTTCAGAGAGAAAAAGAGGGAAGGAGGGAAGGAGGGAGGGAAGGAGGAAGGGAGGGAGGGAGGGAAGGAGGGAGAGAGGGAGGGAGGAAGTGAAGCAAAGTAAAGAATGATTGAGGAAAAAGACAGCTGAGCTTCTACACAAAGAGTACACACAAGTACATGCACACATGTGTATACACACACACACACATATTAAAGGATTGTGTGCTGAAGAGGCAAAGAAGCTGCAGGAAATGGGTACTTTCAGCTCTTCCCATAATGCTTTGGGTGGTTTCAGGCTCTCCAGTTGGCTCTTAATTCCATGACACCAGACTATTTGATCTCCTTTGTTTCATCTTGTTTTCTTAATCATTTGCTAACAAGATAAACTCAAATGAGTAACATTCAGAAAGACCTCAAAGGGGGATTATCAGCACTCAAAATTTCCATTCTTGGACCATCTACAAATGATGACTTTGAACATTCATACAGTGTACATTACATATGAGTCACAAAAGAGAGAGAAAATATTACATGTACAAATACTATGTACAATATTAAGTTGGGTAATTGTAAACTGTCAATATTCCTTACCAATGTGAAAACATAGACAAGGTCATGATGAAATATAAAGAAGTTAGAATCTCATCCTAGAAAAATTGCCTTGGGGAAAATAGCAAGGAATTATATTTTATTGCTTGCTGGCTATTCTTTAATCATATCATGGAAAATTGATTTTAGGATTAGATGGGCATAAATATTCAGAGTTTGTTTGGAGAGTGTCTATGGAACACTGTTAGCAGACAGCACTTGTTTATACATTACCATCCAAAGACTATATTTGGAAGACCATTATTTTTATTTTAAACAGATGATGAACTTTCATACAAAGAATGGGTCACTGAGACCGAAACTCCACTAACTCCATTGAAATTTGGCATTCAGGCTCTCAACCCTGATGATTCCTAGCTGAAAACCACTGAGATCCCTGCTGAGTGCTAAGACTCAGAAGTGTCAACACAATAAGACATAACTTTTTCCCCATAATTCTAAAGATAATTCTCATTCTGATGACTCAGCATCAACAAAGCATGTGTAAATCAAAATAAATGTAAGCACGCATAAACAGCAACCCATTCAGAACCTACTATGTTCTTATAGGTCACACTAGGGACACCAGAATTTCATCCCTCCAGAGAATACCTAATCCAGTCTTGATATTAGGATGAGGAAATCAGACTGGCCTGGAGTGGATGCTGAACTAAGCCATCTTGGGACCTTGGGACCTCCTGAACTTGATTTGGAGGAGAAAAGGAGATGGGGAAAAGAAAGACTGACTGGGAGGGGCAGGAGGGTAAGGAAGTTTGAACAAGGGGATATATGGATTAAAAAAATGAGACTTTATTCAAAAATAAATAAAAAATCATAAAACAAAACAAAACAAAAAAGAATGTACTAAGAAAGCCACCTGTTTTTTTAGCAAGGATTTAAATGACATTTTGACAGGGTGGCTAGAGGATATACAAAGAAATCTTCAGATACTGAATAAAAGGAGGTATGGTGCCAACACGTTTAGATGTGTCTCTCCATGGCAATCACCCCAATAGGTAAACAAATCAAGTGTTTGTGATTCTGTGTTGGCTTACATACTCTATTACTCTATTGTCTTCTGTACATTGAAAGAAATTTCTGGGCAGATATGATCCTATGATGAAAAAGAAAGAAAGAAAGAAAGAAAGAAAGAAAGAAAGAAAGAAAGAAAGAAAGAAAGAAATTCCTCCACTAATTGCTCCTATCAAACTTGCCTGTTGCCAGAGTTGCCAACATGCAAAAGTTTCCTCTAGAATTATTGGCAATTTCTCCTAATCCTTTAGTAAATGAGTGTGAAATGGCAAGGTTTTCTTTGCCCTATTCTTTAGAAACATACCAGTACTATTTGGTCAAACTTGTAATTAGGTCCCTAAAATATTTTTTCTCTCTTACTACCATGCTTTTTCTCTTTCTGATGACTAATGGTTATGTCTCACAATGCTTAGGAATTCTTGGCCAGTGCTATTCAGAACTCCTGGCCACCCAACACACACACACACACACACACACACACACACACACACACATACACACACACACACCCTTTGGTCAGCTGTCAGATGATATGGCAGAAAGCTTAACAGACATCTGCTCATGTATTCATGGGTATGGTATTTCCTTCACTGTCAAAGATAAATTGCTAGACAGCTGTATTGACAATGACAGAATACTTCCCTGCTCAGATGATACATAGCCGAGATGGACTATTTTTTAAATGGCATCATGGATCATCTTCCTACTTCAGGAGCCACAGTCTTTCCCTTCCCACAGTCTTAAAGCAACAACGGATCATAAAATATGAAATGTCAAATTCAAAAATGTCAAAGCCTCCTTATTCATGGCCGTGTAAGTACTCACAAAATTGTATAATTTGAAGATTGTCCTAGAATCAGCATTTATAAAATTCTATTTTTAAGTTCAAAGAATTTTTAAAAGAGAAAGACTATAAATTTTTAACTTTATGAATATAACTCTTCTGAACCCCATGAAAAGAATAATTTTCAAACCTGGGTTCATTTCTTTTTAGCTGGCAAGAGTGCCGGTTGGCTTGTGTATGGGTAAAGATAATATCACATAATGTTCATCTGAGAGTAGATGAGATAAAATACCCAAACAACTCAACACATAGTTAGTTGGCCCTGAAAGGCTCAGATCATTATCCTTTCCTTTTGAAGTTACCACAGTGGCTGTTAGATCCTCTTAGCTCACTGATCAGCTTAATCAGGCTGAAAGATTGCAAAGGGGGCTTAGACTATGGCCCTCAAGTTGTCTCAAGCCAAAGAAAGATTTTTAAACAAGATATTGTAGGAAAGAATACTGCAGTGTTTTGTGGTGTTTTTTTTTACAGTCACCAATTGATTAAGAAAGAAGGAACATTAAAATAGAATTCAGACATAGAGAAAAATTAAAAGGCAATTTTAATGTTGTTATGTTGGCCAGTGTCCTATTTTGATGACCGATTCACAGAAATCTGGTTTAAAAGAGGCTGAGGAAGACTGAAAGGTGATGGAAACCAGTAACCTACCCACCTATGGAGTCCTGCATCCTGCCCTCATATGAGCTGTGACCTTGAGATCGTTGTTAGCATATCCACATGCTAAATCCTCAGATTAAGTGAAGAAAATGAAATCATCAAGATGTCCCCACTTCTAAACTGTCTGTGAACTCTCTGTTAGAAATATTCCATGGAAAGCCAATGCTGTCAGGTTAAAAGAGATGTATATCAACTTACTCTAAGGACAGAAGCCCTGCATTAGAATTAGTAGCCGGAAGTGGATGTGGTGGCACAAGGCTACAGTCCCAGCACTCATGAGAAGGGGACAGGAGGTGGCTAGCTCAAAGCCAGTGTGGGCTACACTGTAAGTCCTATCTCAAAAGAAAGAAACTGAAGGAAGGAAAGAGAGGAAGGGAGGGGAAAAGGAAGAGACAGACAGGAGGAAAGAATAACCAAAATTAAGGGACTAATATAATATATATAAATTTTATATCAAAATGTATTAAAATAATATATATTTTAAACATTTTTGTTGTGATATTAATGATCTTTTAGAGTATGAATTAATTGTAGGGGGGAAAAGACTTTATCTAGTTTCCTGTACATTGTATTGGGTTTTAGTCTCTTATCAGTGTTCTGCAGTTATCCATGACAATGTCTAGTTGCAATCTTTGAAGTACCCAAAAGGAAGATGAGGCCCCACAATGATTCCCCATGGACTGTGACAAAGTCACTAGGCTGACAAACACCAAGCAAAGATCAGAGTTGGACTAAAAACTACTCAGGATAATTTTGAAGTGGCCAGCTCTGTTGGTAGACTAAGAGACTCTTAATACCAGAGTTGTGGGTTCACGCTCCATGTTGGGCACCATTTGTAGTCATAAGTTTCTGGGCCCTCCCCCTAGGCCTAGACCACCCACAGCTGCTTAGTCCCAATAATTACACAAAGGCTTATATTAACTACAAACTAGTTGGCTTATAGCTTAGGCTCATTATCAACTAGCTTTTACAACTTAACTCAACCCATTTTTATTAATCTATATCTTGCCCTTTGGCTAATGGCTTTACCTGTGTTTCATTACATCTGGGTCTTGGGTGGCAGCCTGCAGCACGTCTCTGACTCTACTCTTCTTCCCTTCATCTATTCTTGAATTTCCTCTCTGTCTATAAGCTGCTTTGCCATAGGCCAAAACAATTCCTTTATTATCCAATGGTAACTTACAGCATACAGAAAGGCATTCCACATCACCAGACTGTAAGCTTTGATGCCTGTATAGGCTCAGCTGATCCAGTAGAAGCAACAAATGCATGAAGAAACAATTTTATAAAAATGAAGACTATGGAAGCACAAAACTGCTAGATATCTAAATAGCTATCCAGTCTCAGGAACAAACAGGGAAATAAATTTGCTTTTCACCTAGAAAACTGGCAGATAAGCAAAAAATGTGTCTTTATACCATGTTTACTTGAATGGAAATTATAAAATTAAACAAAATTTTTCTAATTAATAAGAAAAACTTTAAAATGTATATCTATTGACATATATTAATTGAAAGAGTTACTTTATCTTCACAATTTAATTACAAGTTCATATATATTCATTTTATTTCTGCTATTACATACTTATTTTAAAAGCCTAACTACCAAAACATAAACCTATTACTTAAAGATATTTTGATATTATTTCTGTAATAAACTGGCAGTGGAATACAATATTAACATTTTTAAATGGAATCATAGGAAAGGGATGATGTGTAAAGATATTCTCGATACATTTTTAAGTCAAAAATGATAACAGGTCCTATTTTTATAAGGAAGAATGTATACTTACTTATGCGCAGATGCACATAGAACACAAAGGTGTATGCTGTGTACATGTGCATTCCCCTATACTGTATTACCCAGAAAACATTCAATTTCATACATCAAAAACAGGAAAATGCCAGTAATTTGTTAGGTTACAATTGAGTAAATTTATATACATTGAAAAAAGATCAAAATTTCACAAAAATGGAAGTTTTTTTTTAAAAGACTATGGGCATATCCTCAGTAATTAAAGTACATTTATAATTTTAAGCTTTTATAATTCAGATACACTTCAATACAAAAAAAATGTGGTAAAGTAAAATATTTGTTGCATACAAGTCCCCAAAGCTTAAAACACATAGTCGCTTAATTACACTGGCTTTTATATTCATCTCTAGGTAACAGAAGTTATATACAACAAGTATGTATATATAAATAAGTACATATAATGATATATATAATCAAAAGTTTAGTGCTGAGTCTTCCCTAGGAGGGACATTCCCTTCCTATACTTCTCCTTAATATAGTTCCAGCCAAATATGTGTGCGACAAATTAACATGCTTATAGGGAGAGGAGGCTGGGCTCTTGATCTCTAGCTTCTCTCTCCACAGCTGTATCCCTGGGTTTCAATGACAAAATGTGAGAGGGTAGCTGGTACTCTGCTTATCCTACCCTCCTGACTCAGTCTTATGCTAGCTTCTATAGTCTGCAAAGACTAGCATATCTGCAGAACCTCCAGCCCTGGCCTAGGACCTCACCTTGCCATGTTGTCAGCCTTGTACTTCTCATTTCTGCATCTTTAGCATGTAAAAACTTGAGGCACCATGGAGCACTAAGCCCCAGAATCCCTTGACCACCAGTCCTCAGGTCTCTTGATATAACAGAACTCTAGACTGCTACCTTAAGTACAGATGTTCCAATCCTGATCTCAATCTCCCTCCCTCTCCCCCTACCCCTACTCATCTCTCTCAACCTCCATTTTACTCTTCCTCAGGACTGAAGACAACTGGCCTCTTGGCTACCTCTGCTGTATCAAACCACCAGGCAGATATGCAGGTATTTTGTAGGTTTATGGGGGGAAAAGCTCTTTAAAAAGTGCTCAGTGGATAATTTGATAAAGAGATAAGAATTCTTGTTCAAAGTGATAACTTACATTCTTCTTTCCCAAAATGGTCCAAATTAAATTTTAAATATTTCTTTCGTCCATCCTTTGCAATTTTCTCCTACTAAAATTATGTTTAACTTAATGACTGATGATAATAGAAAAACCAAGTTTTTGACTCATTAAAAACAATGGAGGTGTTTGGGACTGGGTTCTGTCTGTGGTGCGTGTCTACACACACTCCTTAGTAGACAGGAATAGACTTTGGCTGTGAGGGGATCCTACAGCTGCTACTAAAACAAGGGAACTTGCACGGCCACCCTGCCTCCAACTGCATCAGCAGAGAAGAACTGAGGACTTGAGATTCAGACTCCTGCCCAGAGCAGAGTCAGAGATTGAGTAGATCCCTTGCTCAGAAGTGACAGGAGACACACAAGCCCTCTTACCACAACTGACCAAGAGCCACCTAATCCTGAACCACTGAAGCCATGGGCAGATGCCAGTGCAAAAATATATATAATAATATAAAGAACAACAAGGTATCTCCAGAAGAAAGTGGTGGTTCTACAACTACAAGACCTAAAAAGAGCAATGAAGAAGAAGCAGAAGGAAGCAACAACAAACATACCTTTATGAAGATCATTGAAGTCCTCAAGAAGATATGAAAAATTCCCTTAAAGAAATAGAAGAAAATACAAGCAAAAAATTGAAAGAAAACCAAGAAAAGGTAAACCAAAAAATGAAAGAAACATGCCAGGAACTAAAAACTGAAATAGGAGCAATAAAAAAGGCACAAAATGAGGCAAAGATGGAAATAGAAAACATGAAGAAAAAAGCTGGAACTACAGATAGAAGCATAATCAACAGAATCCAAGAGATGGAAGAGAGAATCTCTGAAGTGGAAGACTCAGTAGCTGAAATAGATATATCAGTCAAAGAAACAAAGACTGAAACAATACCTATCTACCAATCCAGCACTACAGAAAGCATTAGAGGGAAAACTCCAAACTAAGGACCCCAGATACACCCACGAAATCACAAACAATCAATAATTCCACAGAAGAATACCCCAGAGAAAGGAAATACAAACAAGTTACCATTAAATATAGCAGGAAATATCAATCAGTGGTCACTAATATCCCTTAATATCAATGGGTTCAACTCACCTATAAAAAGACACACACTAACAAGATGGATACAACAACAGAAGCCATCCTTCTGTTGCCTACAAGATACACACCTCAACCACAAAGACAGACACAGGCTCAGAGTAAAGGGTTGGGAAAAGATTTTCCAGTCAAATGGTCCTAAGAAACAAGCTAGGTTGCCATCCTAATAGCTAACAAAGTAGACTTTAAGCTAAAATCAATTAAAAGGGATCAAGTTGGTCATTACTTATTCATCACAGGAAAAATTGGTCAAGAGGAGATTTCAATCCTGAATATTTATGCCCCTAATATAAAGGCACCTACCTATGTAAAAGAAACACAGCTAAAGCTCAAATCCCACATCAATTCTCACACCCTAATAGTGGGAGACTTCAATACCCCACTTTCAGCCCTGGATAGGTCAACCAGACAGAGACTCAACAGAGAAATAAGGAGTCTAGCAGAGATTATGATGCAAATGGACTTAATAGATATCTACAGAAGCTTCCACCCAAATACAAAGGAATATACATATTTCTCAGCTCCTCATGGAACTTTCTCTAAAATTGACCACATAATTGGTCATAAAGCAAATATCAACAGATACCAAAAAAAAATGGAAATAATCCCTTGTAACATATCGGACCACCAGGGACTAAAGTTAGAGTTCAACAACATCAAAAATCAAAGAAAGCCTACCAACTCATGGAAACTAAGCATCACTCAGCCGAACCACCTCTGGGTCAAGGAAGAAATTAAGAAAGAAATCAAAGTCCTCCTAGAATTTAATGAAAATGAATACACAACGTACCCAAACTTGTGGGAAACAATGAAAGCAGTCTTAAGAGGAAAATTCATAGCACTAGATGCCTATATGAAAAACCTAGAGAAATCCCACAATAGAGAACTAACAGCTCAGCTGAAAGCCTTAGAATAATTAGAAGCAAACTCACCTAGAAGGACTAGATGGCAGGAAATAATCAAACTTAGAGCTGAAATCAATACCATTGAAACAAAAAGAACAATACAAAGAATCAATGAATCTAAGAGTTGGTTCTTTGAGAAAGTCAACAAGATAGATAAGTCCTTATCCAAACTAATCAAAAAGCAGAAAAAGAGTGTCCAAATCAACAAAATCAGAAATGAAAAGGGGGACATAACAACAGACCCCCAGGAAATACAGAGAATTATCAGATCATACTTTGAAAATCTGTATTCCACAAAAATGGAAAACCTAGAAGAAATGGACAGCTTTCTGGACAGGTACCATTTAACAAAATTAAATGAAGATCAGATTAATTACCTAAACAAGCCTATAACCCTTAAGGAAATTGAAGCTGTCATTAAAAGCCTCCCCAAAAATAAAAGCCCTGGTCCAGATGGTTTCAGTGCCGAATTCTACCAGACATTCAAAGAAGAATTACTGCCATTACTCCTCAAACTATTTCACACAGTAGAAACTGAAGGAATATCGCCAAATTCCTTTTATGAGGCCACAATTACCCTAATGCTCAACCACACAAAGACACAACAAAGAAGGAGAACTACAGACCAATTTCCCTCATGAATATTGATGCTAAAATTCTCAACAAAATTTTAGCAAACCATATACAACAATATATCAAAAATATCATCCACCATGACCAAGTAGTTTTCATCCCAGAAATGCAGGGCTGGTTTAACATACAAAAAACCATAAACGTTATCCATCTTATAAACAAACTAAAGGAACAAAACCACATAATCATATCCTTAGATGCTGAAAAAGCCTTTAACAAAAATCCAACACTCCTTTATGATAAAAGCCCTGGAGAGATCAGAAATACAAGGAGAATACGTAAATATAATAAAGACAATTTACAAGAAGAAAAACTCAAAGCGATCCCACTAAAATCAAGAACTAGACAAGAATGTTCTCTCTCCCCTTATCTATTCAATATAGTTCTCGAAGTTTTACATAAGGCAATAAGAGAATGAAAGGAGATTAAGGGGATACAAATTGGAAAAGAAAAAGTGAAACTATCTCTATTTGCAGATGATATGATTGTATACATAAGTAACCCACAAAATTCTTTCAAGAAACTTCTACAGCTGATAAACACCTTCAACAATGTAGCAGGATACAAGATTAACTCAAATAAATCACTAGCCCTTCTTTACACTAAAGATAGAAGAGTGGAAAAAAAAATAAGGGATATGCTGCCCTTCATAATAGCTGCAAATAGTATTAAATACCTTGGAGTAACTACAACCAAAGAAGTAACAGATCTATTTGACAAAAATTTTAAATCACTAAAGAAAGAAATTGAAGAGAATATCAGAAAATGGAAATCTCTCCCATGTTCCTGGATAGGTAGGATCATCATAGTAAAAATGGCAATTCTACCAAAATCAATCTACAGATTCAATGCACTGCCCATCAAAATCCCAACACAATATTTTTGGACCTTGAAAGAACAATACTCAATTTCATTTGGAATAACAGGAAAGCTAGGATTGCCAAAACAATTTTGCTCAACAAAAGAACCTCAGGAGGCTTCACCATCCCCGACTTCAAGTTATACTATAGAGCTACAGTAATAAAAACAGCCTGGTACTGGCATAAAAACAGACTTGTGAATCAATGGAACAGAATTAAGGATCCAGACATTAACCCAAAAACCTATGAACACCTGATTTTCGACAAAGAGGCCCAAAATATTCAATGGAAAAAAGATAGTATATTTAACAAATGGTGTTGGCATAGCTGGATGGAAGTGTGTAGAAAAATGCAAATAGATCCGAGCCTGTCACCCTGCACAAAACTCAAATCCAAGTGGATCAAAGACCTCAACTTAAACCCAACCACTTTGAACTTGATAGAAAAGAAAATGGGAAATACACTTCTACAAATTGGCACAGGCCACCACTTCCTAAATATAACACCAGTGGCACAGGCACTAAGATCAACAATCAATAAGTGGGATCTCCTGAAGCTGGGAAGCTTCTGTAAAGCCAAGGCCACTGTCAATAGGACTAAATGACAGCCTACAGAATGGGAAAAGATTTTCACAAACCCTACAAGTGATAGAGGATTGATCTCTAAGATATATAAAGAACTCAAGAATCTAGAGCCCAAAACCTTAAATAACCCAATCAAAAACTTGGGTTCAAAATTAAAAAGGGAATTCTCAACAGAAGAACTACAAATGGCTAAAAGGCTCTTGAAAAAGTGCTCATCATCTTTAGCCATCAGAGAAATGCAAATCAAAACAACTTTGAGATACCACCTGACCCCTGATAGATTGGCGAAGATAAAAAGACACAGATGATAACCTATGTTGGAGAGGGTGCGGAGCAATGGGAACATTCCTCCATTGTTAGTGGAAGTATAAGCTTGTTCAGCCACTCTGGAATGTAGTATGGCAGTTTCTCAGAAAAATGAGAATCAATCTCCTCAAGAACCCAGCAATACCACTTTTGGATGTATACCCAAACGACGCACAAGTTTCTCTTGTTATCTAGCTGTTCGGGGGTTATGGTTTGCAGCCTGGATATTCTTTGCTTTATGTCTAAATTCACTTATGAGTGAGTACATACCATGCTTATTTTTCTGGACCTGTGTTACCTCACTCAGAATGATACTCTCCAAATTTATTTATTTGACTGCAAATTTTAGGATTTTTTTTTTTCTGCTGAGTAGTACTCCATTGAGTAAATGTACCACAATTTTTTTTTAAAATACATTCTTCAGTTGAGAGGCATCTAGTTTTTTTTTCAGGTTCTGGAAATTATGAATAATGCTGCTATCAACATAGTTGAGCTAATGCCATTGGGGCAAGAATGTGTGTCTTTGGGTATATGCCCAATAGTAGTATTGCTGGATCACTGGGGAGATTGATTCCCAGCTTGCAGAAAGCAAATTCTTATGCTAATAAAGCAGTGTTCAGGTTGTAAATGTCAGTGTCAAGTCATGTGTGCAAGTGCAGACGTTTCTAATAGTCTATCAGAATGCTTGTTAAAAACATACTCATTGTGTCTTAGGGTTTCTATTACTGTTAAGAGATACCATGACCATGAAAACTCTTATATGAGAAACTTTTAACTGGGGTGGCTTGCTTTCAGTTTCAGAGGTTTTGTTCATTATCATCATGGTGGGAACATGGGCACTATGCATGCAGATATGCATATTCAGACAACAGGAAGTAGACTGATACATGGGGTGATATCCTGCGCATAGGAAACATCAAAGCCCACCCCTATGATGATACACTTCTTCCAACAATGCAATACTCACTCCAATAAAGACACACCTCCTAATAGTACCACTCCTTATGAGTTTATTGGTGTCAATTACATTCAAACTATCACACATTTTATTTCTATTATTAATACCATGAATATACTCAGGAGATCTTCTCTATTTTCCCTTCCAGGGGGATCCCCCTAAGAAGGGAAAATAGAGAAGATCTCCTGAGTAAACTGGGATTATAATGGGGAGTGGTGAGCAAGGGGAGGTGGGAACAAATCATGAGAGAAGGAGATGGTTGAGGGGAGAACAAAGAAATGGATATCTTGATAGAGGGAGCCACTGTGGGGTTAGAAAGAAACCTGGTGCTAGGGAAATATCCAAGAATGCATGAGATATCCCTGGCTAGGACTCCAAGCAATAGTGGAGAGGGTGCCCAAGCAGGACTTCCCCTATAATCAAATAAATGACCACCTTAATTATCATTATAGAACCTTCACCCAGCAATGGATAGAGGAAAAAGCAAAGATCCATAGCTAAGCAACAGGTAGAGCTCCTGGTCCAACTAAAGAGAGACAGAGAGAAGAGAGTATATGAGCAAAGGGAGAGGGATCATGAGGAGGAGACCCACAGAGACAGCTGACCTATGGCACTGGGAGCTCACTGACTCTGAAATAATCACTGAGGAACCCTCCAAAGGTAGACAACTGTCAAATGGCATGGGTAGTTTGTGGAGCCTCTTGCAGTAGGACCAGAATATGTTCCTAGTGCATGAACTGACATCTCAGAACCCATTCTCTGCAGAGAAACACCTAACTCAGCCTTAATACTGGGATGAGGGACCTACCTCTACTGGATATGCTAGACTGAACTGGCCCACCTTGGGACTCCTTGCCCTCCTTGGGGAATGGATGGGGGGATGGGATGAGGAGGCTGAAGGAGGACTGGGAGGGACTAGAAGGAGAGAAGGGAGGGTAGTGGTAGATCTAGAAAAAAAACTTTTTAAATGAAAAATGGAAGAAAAAAGAATTTCTGCATATGCAGCCACAGAGTTGAACTCAGATGTTCGCTTTTTGTTTGAGTAGAAATAATGTAAATGGAATCATGGACTTTTATCTGACATGCTACAACTCTGGGGTAGTTAGAAAAGACATTGTTTGATTAGCAACTGTCAGATACAGTAGACTCCATTCATCTTGCTTTTCAGATATACAAAGGAAATCTTGACTTCCCTGTTTCCTTTAATCTAATTATTGTATTTCTACTGAGATACAAGTCACAAGCCAGATCACTTTAAAGTATCCAAGTCTACACATCTGTGCAGTCATTGCCATTATCTAACTCTAGGACACTTTTATCACCCCCAAAAGAAACTCCAAACCCATTAGTGGCCGCTCCCACTTCCTTTCCATACAGCCCCTGATAAACACTAATCTCCTTTGTCTCCATCGATTTCCTGCTCTAGACACTCATACAAATGTAAACATAACTGTGTGACACATTGAATTCCCCCTCCAGACTCCTATTCAGCAGGGCAGCGGTAAAAGCAGAGCTCAAATTCAGCAATCAGTATTTCCTCAGATTTTCCCAGTTTACAACAACTTTGGGCAAACATTCACTAAACTTAAAGTCACATGTACTCACTTCTTTCTTCTCAATTTCACTTAGGCACAAGGGACACTGAAATTATGGTGTTATAGAAGGAGGGGATGACATCTCTTCTAACCTCTATGGGGGATGGTGACAAATCTGGTCTCTGGGTCAGTGCCCCTGAGGTACAACTGATCCTGACCGGACTCTTGGCCAGTGATGGTGAGTCATGTCTGAGCCCTACACTGCCTCATCACCAAGACTGTGGCTCTCTGTTCTAGTCAAGTCCAGGTCTTGCTATAGCATGATCTCTTTGCACCTGTATCTACTCTGAGAATGAGACTGAGCCAAGTTTTGTTTCTATTTGACTACTATATACTCTCCAGCTGTTCTGATGTCTAGCATCTAGTGTGTATCCAACAATGTCTTGAGAATAAGTAAATAAATCCTTCAAAATGCAGCTCAAATATCATCCCCTCTATAAACCAATTTCATTCCTTGACCTCATGTTCCCAAAGAAGATAATTTTGTGCTCATTGTGGACTATCTCTTGGCTTGAATTCTGTGTTTGCTTCTCATATCTGAGTCCCACCTCTCTCCCAATGCCCAAAGCTTCCCTCAGCTCCTCCTCACATAATACCCTCAATAAATTTGTGATTGTATTTGCATGTTAATGTATTGTACGTGTGGGGTGGAAAGAGGTTTATACAGTTTTGTACAGATTGTTGAATTCTACAGGTGGATATCTCTAGGACTTTCTCCCTTGTTTTTGAGATGTATTCGCTCAGTAAGCCCGGAACTCAGGAATTAAGCTAGGCTGACTAGTCAGCAAAGCCCAGAGACCCTCTTGCATCCTTCTCATTTCTTTTTGGCAGTGAGATTTCGAGTGTGCGCCCACCTCTATGTCTACCTTTTAGATCACACTTGTGTCCCTATGTTTATACATGAAGCACTCTTACCTACTGAGCCATTTGCCTACCCCACCTCAAAAACCTTTTCAAAGCATTGTATTTATTATTGTTGTTATTATTGTGTAGAGTACAGTGGCACACACATCACAGCATGTGTGTGGAAGTCAGGACAAACAGGGGGATCTTTCTCTACTTTCACTTTTGCATGAGTTTTAGGGATCAAACATGGGCTGTAAGTATTGCTTAAGAAGGACTTTACCTACTGAGCCAGCAATTGTTCGTCCTCTTAAGTATCTTATAGAACTGAAAGTTTGCTATTTAAAAATAATAATATATACATTTTATGAAAATAATCATATGGCAAAAGTATATAAAATGAGAATTAAGTCTATAGTCAGCCTCAGCTTAGTATGTGGATATTTACATTTCTTCCAGCTGCTTTATGAATAGTATGTGGGGCAAACTGGAAAAAAAGAAATGTATAATAGGAGTTTTTAAGGTAAGGAAGTGCAGTTACAAAGAACTGCATTTGAGCAGTCAGCTGTCAGCAGATGGAAAGGCAAGTCAAAGCCTTGTCAATCATGGCTCTGGGCTCCACCTTGAAGGCAATGACAACTACCCTGCTTCTTCAGCTTCTGTGGGCATAGCTGTGTCAAACCTGTCTTGCAGGAACTTATGCATGACAGGTTAGTCCTAATGGCCACCATTTACTTATATATAATTTCCAACATATGATGTGGTATGTCTTTCTGTATGCTATGAATGTCATTGGTTAATAAAGGGACTGTTTTGGCCTATGGCAAGACATGTTAGAAGCAAATGGGAAATCTGAGCATAGATAAAGGAGAAGAAGGGTGGAGTCAGAAAGAGATGTGATCCATTTTGCTCACGAAGCAAAACATAAAGAAATAGGTAAGCCAAGGGCCCACGTAGCAAGACAGATGATTAGAAATTGGTTGAGTTAAGATGTAGGAGATAGCTATCAATAAGCCTGAGCTGTAGGCTGAATAGCATGTAAATAATATAAGCATCTCAGTCATTATTTGGGGCTAAGTGGCAGCAAGGCTGTTGGCAGGTCCAAACCTCAGAGCTAGGCCGGAACAGATGGGTCAGAAATTTCATACTACAAATGTAATTTCATACCCAGGAGAAATAACCAGTCCATGCAGTCCAGTTTGCTTGAGGAAATATGATGTGGCACAGTTTTAAAGTAGGAGGCTCAGATTTTGTTTAGTAGGCTGTTTAGAAAAAAATATTGGGTTGACAAGACAGCACCGTGGGTAAAACTCACTGTCCAGGATCCATGTAGGAGGGCAACATCAACTCCCATGCTTTGTCCCTTGGTCACACACAACTATAATTAAGGGGTTTTTTAGTTACTAAAATGTGTCACGTTCTTTTCCATCACAGTTCCATGTGCTTCTTTCATAGTTATTCAAGGGTTCCATGCACAAAAGATTTATTAAGGTTTGTAGGAAAAGAAAAGAGATGATTATAGCACTCTCTCCTACTAAGTCCATGAAGATGTCTTGACAGGGCAGGGAGTCTCTCTGGAGATGGAACTCTCGCTGATATAAAGTGAAGAACAAGAGAGTCAAGTGTGATGATCCATGTCTATATACCCAGGAATCAAAAGACAGAGGCATGTGAGGTGAAGACAGCGGATCCAAAGAACTAAAGGGCAAGTTTCCCCATCAATGGGAGACTGTGTCTCAAGGTTAGGAGGCAGACAATAGAGAAAGGCACAAAACACCCTGCTTTGATCTTCACATGCATATGTGCAGAATCTGCATACTCATATGCATGCACCACAGATACATGGGGGGCGGGGTAGGCATGTGTTTGTGTGCATGACAGAAGAGGCAAAAGATTTGACTTTGGGGCCATTCTGGGCTACACAGCAAGACCCTGCCTCACAACAAAATGGGAGAGAAAGCATCCAGTTTTGGGTACTAGGTATAGAAGCAACTGAGAGTACTGCTTATAAGCAATGATTCTGAATCAAAATGTCAAGATCTAGAACACAGTTTACTCTGTTTGCCTTTATTTTGTAATTCAAGATACCAACAGTACCTACACATTATGACTACATGAGCATTGAATGAGTTGACATTCATCTAAACAATGTCTGGCATCCAGTTGATATCCCCCGTTCCTCACCACCTCAGCCTTCATCAGGCCATTCTAGGTTTGTACTGATCTCCCAGACTGAAGACCAAACATTCATACCATTCCCATTGGACCTCATTCCCAATAAGCATCATTACAAGGCCCTTGCTTCTCTCTCTCTGGCAACTCTTTATACTATAATTATGTAATGAAGAACCCAAATGCTCATTATCCTTGTCTATTTGGTGAAGCTATAACAGAATACACAAGGTAAGTGGAGTTATAAAGAACAGAGGTTTATTTCTCTGGTTCTAGAGACTGGGAAGCCAAGATCAAGGGCTAAGTCTGGTGAGGTCATTCTCTCTGTGCCATCTCTTGGAGGAAGGTAAGAGAGAGAAAGGAAGAGAAGAGGATGAAGGAGAGAGGAAGGACATGGGATGTGAAGGTGTCCTTTTGTGGGAAGCCTGTTTCTGGGTTACTTATGTACTTCTGAGGTGATGGCATTAGAATGACAGTATTAGTGCATTCACACAGGCAGATCCCTCATGACCTAATCATCTTTTCAAAGTCCCACTGCTACACTTTCATCAGGGACTGAGTTCTGAAGTACACTCTCAGAAACATGTCAGACTCATCATCCACTCATACAACGGCCTTAAACACAAAGATCTCCTCCTCCTCCTCCTCACAATACCATCCAGACAACCTGTTCTAAGGCAAGCAACAAAGTTGAATAAGCCTGACATGATAGCAGTAGCCTTTAACTCCAGCTCTTCGGAGGCAGAGGCAGATCTTTATGCGTTCAAAGCCAGCCAGCCTGGTCTACATAGTGAGTCCTAGGACAGCCAAGGTTCCATAACTGTTTTTCTCAAAAACAAAAAATAGAATAAATTCCCTAAACAAAAAGACAAGAATGGCAAGGGAGGCTACACCTACCATTGGGTTGCTTACATGACTTATGACATTCCAACTTCTCCAAAGATCCAGTGACTCTTGTTTTGAAACTGGATCCAAATCAATACTAAGTTTTGGCTCCTGTGCACACTAGGTTTCCTTGAAATTTAAAAAAAAAAAAATCCTTTATAGTCAAGTTATACAAGCATGGCTGATTTGTGGAAATAAATTTGTCCCTGAGGGCATGAGGCAAGCACCTTTTTGAATTCTATCAAGCAATCTGTGGATCCATGCTGCCAGCCAACACTCTGAAAGGCCTCATTGTGGGCCTTTGTGCTCCAGGCTGTTCATTGTTGGCCTCCTTCCACCCCTTCCTGCGAGCACAGCACCATATTTGTCATTCAGCTGCCAGGATCGGTTAGGAGCCTATAAACAGAGAAGACTCTTTCTTAGCAACCACTTTTGAAAGAGGACAGCTACCCTTCCCCCAAGAGAAAAGCATGAGATGAGAAAACGGAGCAGGGTGGACGCAACCGGAAATTACTTGAGAAAAATAAAGATGACAATTCAATGTGTAAGCTTCTAATACTGTTGGCTGCCTTTATCTTGAGGGGTTAAAAAGAAAAAAAAAAAAAGAAAAGTAAATAAGACTTTTAAAATATTTTCAGGGGCCATCTGCGAACAGATTAAGAGGCGACTAGAAATGACCTCATCGCCATTTGCAGACGTCTGGTCACGCGGATATCTGCAAGATAACCAAGAATAATCCAGTTATGCTATTCAACTTTATCTCCTTGGAGAACACGCCAGGCTCCGTCTTGCTATTTTTAGTCTTGAGCGTCAAACACCGTGGGAAGCATCATTGTCAAGATAGCTCGATGATCATTTGTTCACAGGAAGAGCAGGTAAAGCTCTGAGGAGTGGAAATCACTCATCCAAAGAAGAGCTGGAGGCCGGAGCACACAGGTGGGCAGAAGAGAGCCGGGGAAGAGACAGCTGCAGGCAGGGTTTTGATGGATGTGACATTTCAGGTGAAAAACTGCTGGGAAATGATCACATTTATAAAGAGCTCATGGGCCTGATCTTAACAGAGAACGCTGCAAAGGATCTGTAGGAGTACTCATGGCCGGTTAATCTCTTTGCCAGTTGAAATGTTTCTATACTTAAGACAGTTCCCTTTTGCCAGCCTGAGAATGGCTACCTGAGAAAATAGGATGGGCAGGCATGGAAACCTGGAGGGCCTTGGTAACAAGGCTCACTATCGGGTTTGCTAGAGAAGAACTCTGGGAATCTTCAAGAAGGAACGCTAAGTTTGGTACAATTCTGGAAGGCCAGATAGGATGGAAGCTAACCACAGAGATCTATGGTATGCTACACTCTCATGACTGAGTGGAAATAATTAACCTTTTATGGGCCACCTTTGTTCTCCTTCAAGTTGCCTGTCTTCAAGCACTGAGGCTGCCAAAAAGCAGAGAGTGAGGCCATCAGGAAGGATTTTTCATCCTGTTTTCCTACAATGTCTTTGAAGGCATGATTAAAAAAAAAAAAAAAAAAAAGATTGCTCGGTTCTGAACTCTCATGAGTGTGGAATTGTGACCAGAAAGATTTCTTCTGTAGTGTCCCAACTTTCATTTCTGATCTCTATGGTTACCCTTTGGTAAGTTACTCCCTACAAGGAAGCAACAAATCCCAGGGAAACTGAAGTAAGGACAGCAGAGCAGGGCTTCTGCGTAGACTAACCTCCTCCAGTCTCCACACCACATGAGCTGAATTAGGGAGGAATACACAGATGCACCCACACACCAGGCACTACTATTCATACAGTGCTGGGACTCACCTGAAAAACGACACTGCAAAAGCATGCAGAGGCATTAGCTAGGCAACTTATAAAATGAAAAGGGTTATTTTAGCTCATGGTTTCATGTATTCTACCCCCAAGATAACTTGGTCTCATTTCTTTTGGAGCTGTGATAAAGCAGCATAACCCAGCAGAAGTTTGGGGCAAAACAAAAGCAGTTACCTAACCAGATGTCCAAGACATGGAAGAGGAAATGAAGACTAACTGAGGGCCTCTAGCTCATTGAAGAGGATACTCTTAATAACTAGAACATTTCCTCCTAGGTCCAACCTCTTAATTTAACATTTTGTATTAATTTTGAGAATTTCATACAATGTATTTGACCCCCCTACTCCTCTCAGATCCCTCCTCACCTCCCTACCAACTCCCCAATTTCTTTCTTTTTTTTTTTTTTTAAACTTTATTTATTTATTTATTTGCCTTGGTGTTTTGCCTGGAACTGGAACTACAGACAGTTGTTAGCTGCCATGTGGGTGCTGGGAATCGAACCCGGGTCCTCTGGAAGAGCAGACGGTGCTCTTAACCGCTGAGCCATCTCTCCAGCCCCCAATTTCTTTCTTTTTTAACAAGCCATGGAGTCCAATCTGTGCTGCCCATATAGTCCTGAGCATATGGTCATCCATGAAAGCATGGTCAGCCAAGCAGAAGCTCCACCTTAAAAGAAAATTGATTCTTTCTCTTCCAGAAGCTGAAAGCATGGTCAGCCAAGCAGAAGCTCCACCTTAAAAGAAAATTGATTCTTTCTCTTCCAGAAGCTGCAATTGAATATAGACACTCATTTGTGATTACGGATTTGTCTTATTCAGGTTATTATTGCTGTGATGAAACACTATGACTAACAGAAACTTTGAGAAGTTAGAATTTATTTGGATTACATATCTAGAATCACAGTCCTTTGAGGGATGCAAAGGCAGGAACCTGGATGCAGGAGCTGATGCAGAGAACCCGGAGGAATGATGCTTACTGGTTTATTCCGCCTGGTTTCTTATACCTCCCACAATGGATGGTCCCTACCATATCAATCACTGATTAAGAAATGCATTACAGGTTTGCTTGCCTACAGCTGGATCTTATGAAGGCATTTTTCTCAGTTAATATCCCTTCCTCTCAGATGATTATAGCTTGTGTCAGTTCATATTAAATTAGCCAGTATAATTTATTCCTTGACAACTTGAAATGCAAATGCATCACTGTTAAACCATAACCTTTCCTCTCTTGCTCATCACCAAGATCACATATTAATATCAAGATCACAATCTAATTTCTACAGCCTTTAAAAGTTCAAACACTTAATGATTCAAAGTTTCTCAACTGTGGGCTCCTATAAAATCAAAATCAGCAAAATACTTTATTTCAAGAGGAACAAACCAGGGCATAGTCACAATCAAATTTAAGTAAAACCAAATTCCAACAGTGAGACTAACTTGGTGTCTAATGTCTGAGATTCACTTACAATCTGTGGGTGCCAACAGCCTGGGTCATTTTCCAGCTCTACCCTCAGGAACACACACTGATTGTCTTCTGGGCTCCGTCCAGCTCCACTCCACTGCTGCTGCATTTCTTGGGGTTCCTCCCATGACACTGGCATCTCCAAAATGTTGGAGTCTTCTACTGCAACTGGGCTGCACCTTCACCAATGGCCTCTCCTGGGCTCTCTTGGGGGACTCCAGCCTTTTCTCACAGTGATAAGCCTCAGCTGCTTCCATGGACCCTTTCCATTGACCCCTTCATGCCTATAAAACCAGCACCACCTGGGTGACTCTTACCCAGTTCAGCTGCCAGCAAAAGTACAAGCTTGGTCATGTCTGAAACACAGCTTTTTTTGTGCTGACCTGGAGGGAACACTTTCTTTCCAGAAGGCTTTACCTCAGTGATACTGGTCTCTTAGTTACAGCTATTTTCTCAGCTCAAGCTAGCCAGCATCAATTGCTTCCCATAAAGCAATAGTTTTTCTTCAGTGGTTTTATCTCTTGCTCATCACAGCTGGATCTCCTGGCCCAGCTGACCAAACTACAGATTCTTAGTTCAAAATATCCATTGTCCCAGTAGAGTCTTTGCTTTTCTCTGGAACTTCTTAAGCCAGGCCTCCATCACCTCTGTTGTTCTCCACATTGTCCTCTAATCTTCCAAGTTCTCATCACAGTTCACCAAGCTTTAAAAACGCAAAACCTTCTCTGCCCCAAAGCTCCACAGTCCTTGCACAGTCCTTTGTAAAACACCTGGTCAGGTCTATCACAGCGATACCCCATGATCCTGGTACCAATTTCTGTCTTTGTCAGGGTTCTTATTGCTATGATGAAACACAATGAGCAAAAGCAATTTAGGGAGTATAGATTTGTTATTTTGGTTTTATGTTTGTTTGTTTTTTGTTTGTTTCTTTGGCTTACATATTCTGAATCACAGTCCATTGAGGGAAGTCAGGGCAGGAACTCAAACTGGACCCGAACCTGGAGTCAGGAGCTGATGCAGAGGCCAAGGAGAAGTGTTGCTTACTGGCTTTCACCATAGCTTGCTCAGACTGGTTTCTCAGATAACGCAGAACCACCAGCCCAGCTTGGTACCACCCACAATGGGTTAGACCCTCCCACATCAATCACTGATAAACAAAATGCCCTACAGGCTTGCCTACAGCTGGGTTAAGACATTTTCTTAACTACAGCTTCCTCCCCTCAGATGACTACTGCTGTGTCAAGTGAACATAAAACAGCACAGTGGTCATGAGCCTTTCCCACGTGCCTGTTAGAATACTGACTGGCTCGATCTTGTACAGGTCTTATGTAAGCAACCACAGATGTGAGGTCACAAGTACAGCAGTCCTGTCATGTCCGGAAGATGTAGCAAGCACTCAGTTAGTCTCTGTGCTTTAACCAGCTGTTTCTGGGTTAACTACTGTCCACAAAACAAAGAAACTTCTCTGATAAGTCTGGGAGCTGCAATAATGTATGAGTAGAGAGGGCCTTAGAGAGAAGTTTGATACTATGTCTGCTCATCAGAATAATTGTAGTAGATTCACTCCAGGATGTCCCACCTCTTAAAGATTTGATTGCTAGGGATCAAGACTACTTACCACATTTGTGTGCTTTAGGGGACATTTATGATACAAACTATAATAGTATGTCCTGTTTTTACTACAAAATAAGAAATTATTTGAAAGGAAGAAATTTTTTATATCATTTTTACATCTTTAGAAAGTTCTTTTTTTGGTCTTAGTCTTAAAGTTCTAACTATTTACCTGTCTGTCTGTCTGTCTGTCTCCACCCTATCCATCCATGCTTACACATGCACCTTCCATTGGAGTCCACAGATTCTTCAACACCAGCCTACACTGAATTCAAGACTTACCAGCATATTTGGTGTGGCCAGAAGGGACCTCAGCATCCACTCATGTCTTCCTTCTCCTCTTATCTATTTGATTATTACTACATAGTAGGGATAGTACCCAATAGTCACAAGACCTAGAGACAAAACAGAAAATTGCTACTTTTGCTACTTCTCGTGACTCTTGATCTCCTATAACACTTTTGTTAACATGGTCAGAGTGGCGATGGAGGTAAAAACCTAGAGGAAAACATTCTGGATGTTAGCTTAAAATTCACTTGCATGCAGCCTTGGAAATCTGTAGGTATGACTCCAGTTTGAAGATGGAGGTGTGGTAAACATCATTAGCATCATTGGGAGAATTGACACATTGCAATCTAGTTCCCCTACCTCACACATGATTTTTAATATTCTTTTCCTTTTCATCCCTCACTAGTTGTAACTCATATAATTAATAAATACTATTTTCTGATTAGAATCCTAGAAATCACCACCGTTGGTTAACTACCACTATAATGAGTGAGTTATAAGGTCTCCTGAAAACTTGGGAAATATTACTTCCCCTTCTTAGTGTCTGATTTAATTTAACATAAAGAAGAAAAAGGAGAAGATAGATCTAAAACCCTCATTATCCACCAAAAGCCAAAAATTATCCAGGATTATTTATAGTATAAATTTATAATAATCATTATACATGAATTTATACCTTAAAAATGTTCTTTTATAATACCAAATATTATATGTAAGAATATGTCATAATGAAACCCAATATTTTGTTTGCTAAATTAAAACATTATCACAAAAAGAAAGAAAGAGAGAAAGAGAGAAAGAAAGAAAGAAAGAGGGAAATGCCACATGGTGGTAGAGATGCAGAGTTACTGGAACCCAAACACTGATGAATTGAAACACCAAAACCACCCTGGAAAGCTGTGTGGCAGTCTCCAAAGAGGAATATATGTGTGTGGAATCTTATTAGTCCATTTCTAGATGTTGGTCTAAAGAAATGAATATAAAGTCTACACAAAGTTGGGGCTGGAGAGATGGCTCAGCGGTTAAGAACATTGACTTTTCTTCTGGAGGATCTGAGTTCGATTCCCAGCATTCACATGGCAGCTAACAACTGTCTGTAATTCCAAGATCTGACACCTTTACAAATTATGCAGGCAAAACACCTATTCACATAAATAAAAGTAAATGTTAAAAAAGAAAAAGTCCACACAAAGTCTTATGTCAATGACACATAATGCACAGGCACACAATTTAAAATGAGTCTACCAATAAACCAGATACTCACCAACTGGTCTAGATAAACAAGTATTGGTGTGCCCATATGATAGACTACTAGTTAGCCAAAATGAAGAAAGGCTACGGAACAAAAAGGGACAAAGGAATTGATACAATCACCACAACCTTAAAATCACTGTATTTTTAGAATATACTATTGAAGTAACCAAATACCTGACCAGAAGAAAAAGAAGAAAAAGAAGAAGAAGAAGAAGAGGAGGAGGAGGAGGAGGAGGAGGAAGAGGAAGAGGAGGAAGAAGAAGAGGAGGAGGAAGAGGAAGAAGAACAGGAGGAGGAAGAAGAAAAAGAAGAAGAGGAGGAGGAAGAAGAAGAAGAAGGAAAAACTTAAGAGAAAAGGGCATATCTTGGATCATGATTTAGGAGCTACAGTCCTTCAGGCTAAAGAGGGTGAGAGTGTCTCATGGCTGTGGCTAGAGGAAGTTGTGGGAGCTGCATCCTGCTGGCAGTCAGGAAGCAAAAAGAGATGAACACCAGAGTTCTTAGAGCTTTTTCCTCCTTTCTCTTAGTCAGCTTGAGACACCACTGGCTCATAGAATGCTGCTCCCCACATTCAGGGTGGGTCTCCTCAGTTATTATGCTCCTCTGGAAACACCCTTATAGACTCTTCTGCAGGTCTGTCTCCCAGGCAATTCTAAATCCAGTCACACTGACAAAGAAGACTAGCCACTTCTATCACTGTGTTATTGAACAATGGGTAAGAGAAACCAGAAAGAGAAAGATCCACACTGCAGGATACTATCTAGTCAAAATCCCAGAAAATGCAAATCAAGTTGGTGGTGACAAAAAGCAGATCAGCCATTGCCTGAAGCCACAGAGAAAGGAAGAAAAAATTTCAAAGGGACAGAAGAAAATGTTCTGGGACAATGAAAGTGTTCTACGTCTTAATCTGAGCAGTGACTTCATGAACTTGTACTAATGTAAAAGCATGCCTCACTGTTCCCTTTGGATAAATTAAATAGTACTCAGTAAGTGGGTGCTTTTTACTGTATGTACATTTTACCTCAGTAAAACTGAATGCAAAATACCAGTTAAGTTTTAAGTGTGTGCTTATATTTGGGCAACATTCTTTCATTATGAGAGGATTAATTCTTCATAGAGCCTCTTTACAACTCTGGAACATTTTAAATACCCTTTGCTCTCTCATGAATCAAATCAAAGGTCTCAGCAGTGCTTGGCCAGGACAGTTACTTGCATATCACAAGAGCCCAAGTTAACCCTCTGACAACTGTGTTTGAACATGATATTTGATGTTACATTTCTATCATTAATATTCTTACTTGGTGTTCCCACTGACCAGCCTCCATCCTGTCTTCAAATGTTCTTCTCTTATCAATTAACGTGGATTCCATCAAGAGGCCCCTGCGTTATAAAGTTTACGTCACTCTCAGAGGTGCAGATAGGACCACTCACTATTTTATGTTCCTAGAGGTTGTTTTCCATCCCAAAGCTGTCTGGCAACTGTCTGAGTCAACTCCTTTCTGGCCATGGAATGCTTCTTCCCAGCATCTCTCCCCCAGTCCTGAGGAGGAGGCTGTGTAACAAACAGTCTGCTGTTGATGTACGGGAGAGGTGTAGCCACCTGTGAAGACTCAAAACCAGAATGGGTTTTGTCTCAGAGACATTGAGCAGAAACTGGACACTGTGTTCAGTGTTTAGGATCTACAAACTTGAATTTAATTGTCAGAGCAGCAGGCCCATGCCTAGGGAGACAATGATGCAAGGTTCCAGGAATGTGTCACTCCACCTTAGAGTTGGAAATGAGATTGTATTCAGCTATTAAAGTGATGGCAATGTGAAGCTGTCTAGAATGATACCACTTGATTAACAAGGTTTCTTGGATGTTACAGAAGTGTACAACCTAGAAAGAGAAAAAATAGATCTAATTATAGGACTCAAAGTAGAAGTAGTTACCTATGAGTAAAAGGCACCATATATGATATTCAATCCTTAGCACATGGATCTAATTCAATACCTCACTGTTCTTCCAATGGGACATGAAAGGATTCTGAGTCCTGAACACTTTGTAGAATAGTGATAGATGTCACCTTCCATCAACATATCTATATGCTTCCATCAACAGATCCACTGAGGCTCGTGAGTGCTGCCTTAACCCATGTTTTATTTTACGAGGATGAATATAAACCAGCAGAGGACCCAAAATTAAAGAGTTTAGGGTCTGAACGTTTTTGCTGGAAGATGATTGATATCAAACATACTTCATGGGATAGGATAGCCATGTGTGAGACAACAGGCATAATGATAGGAAAAGGGAATCTAGAGTATCGATGGAAACACCACAGCGGGACCTAGGCAATGTATGAAACTGCTGGTCCTGCTGTCATTATGGACTCACTGCCCACACACCATTTCTTCAAATACCTTGTCATAGCAAAAGCATTCAAAAGATAATGGCTCCATATAAGAATGAAAAGATGTGTCACCAAGAACTATGAAACCAAGGAATGCTCAGAGCTCATAGAGTTGTGTTATGGAGTATTCTTGGTTGAACCACAGCATGAAAGTAGAAAGTCTACTCATTCTCTTTGGTCTCAGGGAGGCTGAGATGCTGTTACCTAGGAAACCTGACTATGTCTAGTCCTGCCTCAGGTACTCAGATACTGACTTTATCTGGGGGCTTCCTTTTCTCCAAGGAGTTTAAGCACCTACCTACTGGGCTAGCATCATCACCTACATGCCAGTATACAGAACAGAAGCAGGAAAACCCTCACAATTAATATGTGACTGTCTGAAGGTTGAAGAGATGAAGACTTATCAGTGCTAGTGTATGGTAAGAATCAGTGCTGAACGATAGACTCAGGCCCTATGTGAAAACCAGTATTCAAAAGCTTACAACTAGCCCTTCCCCATACCACCGTATCACAGAGGCCTGGAGATTTCTCCACCATTTTCTCACAATAGAATATTAATGCCAACAGAAAAGGAGGTCAGAGCAGAGAGACAGCCATTTCTCTGTTTGCCATCAACATTAACTTTTCTAAGTGAAAACTCAAGTATAAGAAATAAGTTTTCAACACAGTATCTTTGAAGTTTATGATTTTATTCTTGACTTATTCCCAAGTACAGTCCGTACTTGGTTGGGCAAGTTGTGGGAGCTAGATAAGAGAAATTCATGTCCCTTCCAGTTTGGGAAAGAATGTGTAATTTGTATGCATTATTCTTCCTTATCATGTTTGCTCAATTCAAGGCCTTATGCTCAAGAACCACAAGATAGGTTTAAATAAAGCAAAAGAAGAAGTTGGATTCCATCTATCTATGCACTATAACACAACCAAAATTGGATGTCTTGGAGTGCACAGTTTCTTCACTTATAATTAATATTGTTTATGACACCCAGTCTGAGACAGTATTTGTTTAACTTTCCATTTCCTGCAAAGCAATTCATCTTCCAGCTTCCATACACAATGAAAAATTACACAGTGAGCCAAGAAAGGAAGGATAAAAAAAGGGAATGAGGTAGAGAGGAAGGAAGGGAGGAAGGAAGGGAGGAAGGAAGGAAGGAAGGAAGGAAGGAAGGAAGGAAGGAAGATGCTCCTTTGCTTAATCTTAAAGTACAAGATATTATAGACCTGTTTCCTTTCATCTGGGTGCTCCATCTTCTTTCTGAAAAAATATCCAACTTTCAAGTAACTGTAGTGTGGGGCTATATCATCACTCTTTTGCTTAAACCAAAATTCGATGCTGATATTAAATCAGAAATAATTAAAAGGAAATTACCATAGTGTACTTTTGTTCTTTTTTACTAGAATGGTCTTTTCTTACATCAAAAGAAAAGCTTCTAAAGTTTCTATATTGTTTTCACAAACTACAGTTCCCAAGGGCACTATGCATACAGCTAATGAGCACACTGCTCAGAAGGAGACCGATAACAGATAATTCTATACTTCCTTCTTGAGAACAGCCAAGAAGCAAATATTATGGGACTGTGTTTCCTTTTTCTCATCACATTGCTCTTGTGTCTCCAAGTAGAATCTGAGTCAGGAAGCTGGCTGTTCAATCACATGCAAATTAGTCACCTCTATGACTCCAAGTCTGTCCACTGAAGAACGGGTCTTCCACAGGACTTCATATCCAGAGTCACCACATAGGAGTTCAGGAAGCAGCAGTTGGTGGCAATGGTAAGAGCCATGAGTCAAGGGTGGATACAAGTTTTAAACCCCAGTTTAAAATAATAATAATAATAATAATAAAATATATATTAATAATAATAAATAATTATAATAAATAAACATTGAGTAGGTGTCAGATAAATGCTACTTAGTCAATCCGCAGATACACCTGAATAGATGTTCACACTAGCAGAGCACAGAATACAATTAGTTTTGTTCTGTTATGAAAAATAAGTTTTCACAAAAATATTACAATACTATGGAAGTACAAGGAATATGACAACCTACTTTTAGAATTCTTTGAGTGAAGTGGGTTAGCTCTGAAAAGAAACTTCCAAAAGGTTCAGCATCATCTATGAAATATATAGAATAAACATGTAGAATCTTGGATAAGACCAAAGCACAAACTTCAGAGTTATAAATAACTGAGGTCCCAGTATCATTTAATAAGCTTTTCCAAGCAAGTATCTAACACTTTCTAAGTTAGTTTCCATATTAATAAGATGGGAATTTAAATATACTCTTCACAGCATTAGGGAGAGTCATAAATAAGTTAATGTGCATCTGCAGAGCTTAGTAATATAACTGGAATGCAATAAGCTTACAGTAAACATTAACATACGAAGGTCAACTAAATTTTATTGCATTTCCAGTAGACATCAGGTCCTACACTGATCACTGAAAATACAAAAATTAAGGAAGGAAGAAATTAACATCTAAGTTTCCATGAACCCATCACTATAACCTATGATTATGGAACATGATTTAATTGGATTTAAATCAAAAACTTTATTGGGTATGTATTATTAACTAGTACAGCAATTAAATTATGTGGGACAAAAGAATGTAAGTGCTCTTGGAGAGTAAGGGATGCAACAAGGATTCCAAGCTATGACTAATCTCTTTCTCTGTACTTGCTATCAGTAAGACAGCCTCTTCCCTTGAGGAATCATCTAGAATGAAAGAGTTGTACATGAAGACTAAACATAACAAGATGTTAGGTGCCAAGGCCAGTGGCCAACTAGAAATAAGTTCCTAGACAATAGATAAATGTCTTGCCACATTAGACATGTAACTACTGAAAAATGAAAATAATATTCCTTGAGAAATAAGTGCATTATTTGTCAATAATGGTATGAAAAGAGTAAGATCCACATTCTGTGGCATCAAAAATGGCAGAGGTGACATTGCAACATTACATAGTCATCTACAAGTGCAATGAGCAACATTCATACATGTCCTGGTATGCAAGAAATGAAATCCCTGGGCCTCAAGTTGGACATGACTGCATAGAGCAATGGTTCTCAACCTTCCTGGTGCTGTCACCTTTTAACACAGTTCCTCATGTTGTGGTGACTCCTACCATAAAATTATTTTTGTTGCTACTTCATAACTGTAATTTTGCTATTATGAGTCATAATGTAAATACGTGATTTCAGGATATCTAATATGTAACCTCTGTGAAAGGGTTGCTTGGTCCCCCAAATGGGTTCACAACCCACAGATTGAAAACCATGGGCATAGAGAATCAGCAAAAGTTAATCAAGAAGGCAGTCTCTGTGATGAGAACTTGGTTGAGACTGACAGTCCTTTCTCTCAAAGCTACTTGCAGTGATGCTGGGGACTCATCTGTACTTACAATACCATCAGGTTCTACTTGCTAGGCACTGGGGCCTCTTTGCAGCAGGCCAACCCTTTGCTTTGCTGTATCTTCGACATTCTTCCTGCTGTCCTGTTGCTCAATGGCCCGCTATGTTACAATACTCTCACTCAGCTCTCATTGTGTGTGAATTGTTCCACAAGACTTTTTACAAGCCTGTTTCATCCCTTCCATCTGTTGAGGGACATTTAACATTTATTTTCTTCAAAATGTTTTAGCCCTCCCTCCACTCCAGGCAAAAAGAATCCATCTGCTTCAATTAATCCTTGTTACCAGGCTATTTTCCACAGACCACATTATTAAACTATAATAGGCTTTCTTCTCTCTCTCTCTCTCTCTCTCTCTCTCTCTCTCTCTCTCTCTCTCTCTCTCTCTCCTCCCTCCCTCCCTCTCTCTCTTTCTTTTTTCTCTCTCTCTCTCTCTCTCTCTCTCTCTCTCTCTCTCTCTCTCTCTCTCTCTCTCTCACTACACAGCATTCATTCTGACCTTAACTTCTCCCAGCTTCTTCAATTGCCCTACAATCTATATAAGATGCTTTTACTTTTTTTCTTGTCACTCTATTTTATTAAAAAATAAAGTCCTTCTTTTCTACGTAAAATAAAAACGATGCTTTTACTGTTGCTATTACTATTTTTGCTATTCAAATCAAATCTTTCTTTGACACAAAAATCTAATATCTTGTTTATCAAAAACACAGAAGGGGGCTGGAGAGATGGCTCAGTGGTTAAGAGCAATGACTGTTCTTCCAGAGGACCTGAGTTCAATTCCCAACACCCACATGGCAGCTCACAACTGTCTGTAGTTCCAGTTCCCAGTTCCAGGCAAACACCAAGGCAAATAAAATAAATAAAGTTTAAAAAAAAAAAGAAAAACACAGAAGTATCCTTTTCAAGATACCAAATTGCTTTAGCTTTCAAAATCTTTGTTTACCTTTGAATTGTTCTCTGTTATTTTATAAAGACATGCCCTAGCTTCTCAAAGGCAGGGGATAAGCTTATTGGACAATCAAGTAAGATGCTAATGGGTTCCCTTTGACAAATTAATGTCAGCTTGAGATGCTGTTCTACAAAATATTTCTAGTAACAATATTATGTCTGACTAGTGTTACTCTGCAAAGCCTTGGAGTTCTATGAGGAACCAACCTGTATCTGACCTTTTCCATGTGCAAAAGTGTTCTAGGGATATGATGCCACATTTTACCCTCATGACCACAAAGATATCATATGATGGTTTGAATGGGTATTGCCCCCATAGATCCATGTAGAGAGCAGCACTACTAGGAGGTGTGGTCTTATTAAAGTAGGTGTGGCCTTGCTGAAGGAAGTGTGTCACTATGGAGACAGGCTTTGGGGTCTCATATGCTCCATCTGTGCCCAGTGTTGCACAGTCTCCTTCTGCTGCCTACAGATGAAGATGTAAAACTTCCAGCTACTTCTCCAACACTAGGTCTTCCTGCATGCCACCATGAGATAACAGACTAAACCTCTGGAACTGTGAGCCATTGCAAATCAAATATTTTCCTTTATAAGAGTTGTTGTGGTCATGGTGTCTCTTCACAGCAATAGAAACGCTAACTAAAACATGCCATGATTAAGGTATCTGAGATTAAAAATGTTTTGCTTTATTGAAATTAGTTTTTTTTTACTTTAGTTTTTATCTTTATGTGATTTTTGTCTGCATATATGTCTGTGTGCTACTCGTGTGGCTAGCACCCTCAGAGGTCAGAAAAATGTGTTGGATCACCTGGAACTAGAGTCACAGACAATAATATACTGCCAGTGAAGGCTGGGAATTGAATGCAGGTTCTCTGGAAGAGGAGCCAGTGCTCTTAACTGCTGAATCATATCATCAGGCCCCTAAAAAGAACTACTTTTTATCCTTTAAAAGCCTCATACATTTATAGAATGTACATTGGCCATATCTATCCACTACCACCTCCCTCCAACTCACCCTAGTTCTTCCCATTCCATCTCCCCACAACTTCAAAATTTTTTTATTTTTTTTGTTATTAAAAACCCCAGACTCCAATTAGTGCTAATCACATGCTCATGGACACATGCCCACTCTTAAGAGTATGAGCAACCTACCATCAACCAAAGGCCTGAAAAAAGAGTAATTCTCCTGCCTCAGCAGCCATCAATTGACAATACCTTCTCAGAAGGAGGTGGAGCCTCAGCTCATGCTTGCTGTAATTTGCTTTTGTTGTTGAGACAGCATCTTTATATATAATCCCAGTTGGCCTGGAATTCACTCTGTAGGCCAGGCTGGTCTTGAACTCACAGAGATCATCCTGCCTCTGCTTCCAGAATGATGGAACTAATGGCATGCACCACCATACCTAGCTCTTGTTCAGATTTGGACTGGCTTGATCTTATAGCACACGATTTCTTAAATGTTTTCTACTCATAAGCCCTTTTCACTGGAGAAATTGTTATCCAGCCCTGGGTATGTAACTATGATAAATAGCCATACAAATAACTTAGTGATGACACATCACTAACTAGCTTATTTAAAAGTAATTAACTAATATATGTATGCTTTTGCTATTTTTAAAGAATAAAGCAGATACTAATAATATGGTGTGCTTGATTATTTTTTACACAAAAACTTAAATGCTGGCTGAACATTTGATCCTATAAGACATAGAACTTCAGCTGAGAAGCCCTAAATATTGTTTGGGTTTATAATCATTACTGCTGAGAAAAATTACACAAAATCAAATAGTAGAAATATTTTAGTTGCCATTTCATAAACTGATGGAAAGTCTGTGTTGCTCTCAAACAAAAATTCACTTTATGATTTAATAACCTTTTATGAAACTCAAGTCAGTAATTCAGATGGCAATTTTTTGATACCATAACTTTAAATTTAATACTCTAAATACATTAACTAAAAATCCTCAAATAGTGTCAAGATTGAAGAGCATCTCCATAAACCATTTTAGCATACTAGCAGTAAACAACCCAAAAAGGAAATTATTCAATTGACAGCAAAAGTCTTCTGTGTTTCTATCCAAAGTGACACTTTTATTCCATAATTCATTTCTCATTATGATGTCAATAAACTATTATGGAATTTCTTTTTCATTTATTTATTTATATATTTTTCATTTTTTGTTTTGTTTTGTTTTCCTTTTTATTATGAATAAAGTCTTTTTATCCATGTATTCCCTTGTTCAAACTCTCTTCCCACTCTTACCCTCCCAGTCACTCTCTCTTCTCCCCATCTCCTTATCTCCTCCCCAGCAAGGGCAGGAGGTCCCAAGACCCCAAGGTGGCTTAGTTCAGCATTCACTCCAGGAAAATCCACTTTCCTCATCCCAGCATCAAGAGGTCAAGTGTTCCTCTGGAGTGAATAGGCTCCAAGGTCAGATGGCAATTTTTTAAAATCAACCATTCTAACACAATATAACTTAAGTATATACAGATATAATACATACACCCTGAGGAGTAATGGTAAAAATATTAAACTTCTTTATTTTCTATAATTAATCCATGATGTTTCTACAAATGTGAGAATCTTTACATACACAGTAAAAGCAGTCAACTCATAGCCAATACTAGTCTCAAATCTCAGTCTAGATGTTTCAGACAGCAACTGTTGGGGCAACAATATGTATTGTGCAAAGTGTCTGTGTGTTCAGAACCAAGTCTGCAGTGAGGTCACATGATGCAACATGGTTAAGCACTGCCAGGGCCCTCATGTTCATTTGCAGAGGATTTTGAATTAGTTTGTGGTCACTGCAAATTCAGAAATGTTTTAGCATCACCAAACTTTTACAACCCCGCATTCAGTTTCACAGCCCCATATGCTGTCATGGCCCACAGATTAAAACTCTATACTTTGTCACCCAGTGCCCAGAGTCCAGAGATTTCACTGTCACCCCAGAGGGTATAACTCAAAAGACATGCACTGCCAACCTTCCTTCTGATCCCTGCCTCTCTGGCAGACTTCCACACTATTTCAATCCAACCACCTCTTCTGGAATAAGTCAAGCTTCATCTTTGCCAGAATAGGTCTTAGCCCTAAACCAAACCAGGCAACTATTTGCCAAACTCAGTAGTGATGTTTGATGCTAATGATCAACACGGAGCTGAGGCCCTAGGAGTGAATGATGGAATGGAAAGTGGTGATGCTTGATTTTCCAGGAACAGTTATAACGTATTTATAATATAACATAACATAGGCTCTATCTAGCTGGCTCTGGCCTGCAGGGCATCAATAAAACTTATATTAATTTATTATTCTACATCTGTGGAAAGAATGTTAATGAAACATTTGCTTTATAAAAAATCCTTGGTATAAAATAAGTTGGACATCTTGAAGTTAAGAAGATCTTAAGCACTATTAAAATATATGGAAGCAACTTGAAAGAAAATAAAAAGAATGCATTATAATTCTTTGCTGTTTTTCTCTTTGGAAAAATGGTCTTACTGAATAAACAAGGGTGATCTCAACCAAGATCATTTTTTTAGCCTCACAGATGCTGAGATTTCAGCCATGTGCCATTGTCTCTCTTAGTGAGTCATTGTCTCTAAGTGCCCACATCCCCCAAACATTCACATTTAAGCTCAATATCAATCCACAGTGGTCAAATTTAATTCTCAGGTTATTCTAACTTGTTATAAAAAGAGAACCATAATTAAAAGCAGAAAACTACAATGCTGGTTCTATAACCTCAGTTTTGCAGGAATTCCAACTCTACTTAAGCCCCTATCTAATTTCCCAGGTGAATTCCACATGTAAAACTACAAGGTTCATGCCAACAGTGATGACATATACTAGGTGATATCTGGATTGTTCTTCATTCTCAAGTAACAGAAATAATAAAGTATGTATTCATATTTAATTTATGAATATGTTCACAATAGATTATCAATAGATGATAGAGGTTTATTATAAAACAATGGTTTGTATAATTGTGGGAGCTAGGCAGTTCCATGGTTTTCATCTGCATGCTTGCTATACAAGAAAATCAATAACATAGTGCAAAGACTTGAGCACTTAAGAGCTAATGATGAGATTTCAAACCAGATCTGAAGATCTGAGAATAAGGAATTCAAGAATAGAAGATAAATATCCCAGCCCAAGCAGGTAGAGCACATCCAGCCCTCCTTCAACTTTCTGGTGTAATTTTTAGCCCCTCAATGGATTGACTGATAGTTATTCATATTGGGAAAGTCATCTACTTTGCTAGACCCACTCAAATACTAAGTTCTTCCAGAAATATCTTTAAAGACACTCCCCAGAGATCATGTTTAATCAATTATCTGGGCATGCTATTGTGATGGGAATATTCTCTGTATACTGAAAATAAAGGAACTGGTTTGGCCTATGTAGAGCACCATAGAAGTGGGTGGAGAATCAGAGGACAGACAGGTAGAAGGAGAGCAGAGTTAGCCAGTCACCATCCGACCTCTGAGAAGAACAGACATGTAAGAAATCCAGGTGAGCCACGGGCTGGGACACGTGGCGGGTAGATTAGTAGAAATGGGTTGATTTAAGATTTAAGATGAAAGAGCTAGCTAGTAATGTGCTTGAGACATAGGCCAAACAGTATAAAGTTAATATAAGTGTCTGATTCATTTCTTTGGGGAACAAAACCTGCCGCTGACTAGGTCTGAACCTCTGGGCCCAAATGGGCCTGGGAAACCTTCTACAACATGCTATGACCCAGTCAAGTAGGCACATATAATTAGTCATGAAGTCAAAACCACTACCATACTTCCTATTGATATCTACTAAATCACTGATGCCAACAATTTCTAGGAAAACAGGCAATCACTCTAAATCAAGTCCATGATATGCTTGCTCACCAAGACACCATGTTTTCACTATTCATGTCTAGCTACTAATGTTCTAAGGCCAATAATATTCAACAGTTGCTTATGCCATTTTTGAAGGTATTTTTGGCTAAGGAAGTTATTCTTTGGAGCCAACATGTTTGACACAGATATTTTTACAAAGTCACTTTTCCTCACTTTTTTATTCTCACTTACTGCCTTAGGATTTATACATGCATTGCCATGGTCACTCTTGAGTGACTTCTTATTACCTCTCCTGTTTTGGATCTTGCTACAGCCTTTGAGTATATAACCAACCTCTTGTTCTCTCTTCCTTTAGGACAAGTGCATCTAGAAAGAGTTGCTCTGTAAATGCCTGTTGCTGGGTCCTAAATGTTCCCTTTGGGGAGAAGATGAGAAGGTGTGGAGCCAACTACATAGACCCTGGGAGTAAGTTGTAAAGGACCAACTCATTAATTCAACAGGGAAAGCCTTATATACCCTCTTCCTAGTACTCAGGCTGTTTCATAATCTGGCAATTTTGCATAGGCATCCTTTGTTGGCTGGGCACAATCAGGAGCTCTGATAGCGCCTGTTACTAGGCAGATTTTGAGCAATCAGGAATGTTGGACAGTGGCTGTTGCTAGGTTCTCAGTCAAATTCCAGGTTGATTCATAAGGAAGTACATTATGTGCATGCCTTGGCAACTGTTTGAGCCAATTTTGTTGGCCTTATGGGTCAACAAATGCCCTTTGTTGAAATATTCATTTAATGTCTGGTGGACCCACAAGTCCCCATGCATGTCCAGGCAATCCTCTACTACATAGCATTCAAGTTGCAAATATGCATTTTTTTTTCCCTTCATTGAAAGCATTTGCTTCAAAAGAGCAAATGTAGAAGATAGTAAGAAAGGCTTTTTGCTTTATTTATGCCGATTGGTAGAGGAACTTAAAAATATAAAATTTGAGTTGCAAAAGTGCTAAGTATTTATATCAGTATTGACCTTGTTCTTTTTTCCCCGTGGCATTCCCCAAAGTATCACAATAGTCTTCTTACATAAACGGTGATGCCTTAATCATCAAGGTTCTGTAAGGCCTCTTCCATCCTTGATAAGGGAATTGTTAAGGAGAAATCACATTTTATACAACACATTATGGCCTTATTAAATAAATTATACGGCACACCATAGCCTTCTTTAAATAAGTTAAAGCATGTTCACCTATCCCCAAAAGACCCATGAAGAACATAATAAAAGAGAAAAATAATAATAAAGGAAGTTCCACGTTGGATATCATGATGGAGTATAACAACACAGATATCTCAGGTCTCTCTTAAGCAACTTATAGTCATGATATTGGAATAGCAGTAAGAAGACATTCCATCAAGGATTCTGAGTGTCCTAAATGCCACTACTCTGGCTTTCTGCCACATACATCTGGATGACAAATCACTATTAAAGGCCCTGGAGTTATTCAACCATCCTAGTCTCTCATGTTCTCTTCTCACCTCCCCTTGTTCCCTTGTCCCATATGATCCCAATTTACTCAGAGGTCTTCTCTATTTCCCCTTCCCAGATGAATCTATGGATTTGTCTTGTAACTTCCTCCGGTTACTTGTCTGCTGGGGGTTGGAGGTGGATTGTAGCCTAGTTATCCTTGGTTTTATTTCTAAAATCTACTTATGAGTGAGTATATACCATGTCTATCTGGACCTGTGTTACCTCACTCAGGATGATGATACTCTCCAGATCCATCCATTTGCCTGTAAATTTCAAGATGTCATTTTTTTTTACCACTGCATAGTACTCCATTGTGTGAATATACTACAGTTTTTAAAAATCCATTTTTCAGTTGAGGGGCATTTAGGTTGCTTCTAGATTCTGGCTATTACAAATAATGCTACTATGAATGCAGTTGAGTTAATACCATTGGGGCAAGATGTGCATCACTGGGAATATGCCCAATAGGGGTTTTGTTGTATCACTAGGTAGATTGATTCCCAGTTTTCTGAGGAACCGCAACACTGATTTCCAAAGTGTCTGTACAAGTTTACACTCCAACCAGCCAAGGGGGAGTGTTCCTCTTGCTCCACAACTTCTCCAGCATAGGTTGTCATCTGTGTTTTTGATCTTAGCCATTCTGTCAGATATAAGATGATATCTCAGAGTTGTTTTGATTTGCATTTCTTTGATAGTTAAAGATGTTAAGCAATTCTTTAAGTGTTTTCCAGCCATTTGAAGTTCTTCTGTTGATAATTTTCTACTTAGCTCTGTACCCCATTTTCCAATTGGGTTCTTTGGTTTTTTGAGCTCTAGTTTTTAGGTCTCTCTATATTTTAGAGATTAGTCCTCTGCTCAGTGTAGGGTTGCTGAAGATTTTTTTCCATTTCGTAGTCTATTGTTTTGTTTTATTGATGGTGTCCTTTGTCTTTCATAAGCCTCTCAATTTCAAGAGGTCCAATTTATTAATTGTCCCACTCAGTGTCTGCACTACTGGTGTTATATTTAGAAAGTGTTCTCCCATGTCAATGTAGTCAAGGGTTATTTTCTACTTTTTTCTATCAAGTTTAGTGTAACTAGGTTTATGTTGAGGTCTTTGATCTACTTGGACTTGAGCTTTGTGCAGGGTGATAGATGTGGATGTATTTGCATTCTTCTATTGACCACCATCCAGTTATGTCAACACCATTTGTTGAAGATGCTATCTTTTTTTCATTGTATATTTTTGGCCTCTTTGTCAAAAATCAGGTGTTTGTAGGTGTGGATTAATGCTGGTCAGGGTTTTTGATTCTATTCTATTTATCCACAAGTCTGTTTCTATGCCAGTACAAAGTTTGTTTTTATTACTATAGCTCCATAGTAGAGCTTGAAGTCAGGAAACAGAATTGTTTTGACAATCCTGATTTTTTTTTTTTGTTATTCCATATTAAGTTGAGTATTGTTCTTTTAAGGTCTATAAAGAATTGTGTTGGAATTTTAATAGGGATTGCACTGAATCTGTAGATTGCTTTTGGTAAGATTGCCATTTTTACTATGTTGATTCTACCTATCCAGGAACATGGGAGATCTTTCCATTTTCTGATATCCTCTTCAATTTCTTTCTTCAGTGACTTAAAGTTCTTGTCGAATAGGTCTGTTACTTCATTGGTTAGAATTACCCCAAGATAGCTGATGTTATAATAAAGAGTGATGTTTCCCTGATTTCTTTTTCAGTCCTTGACTTTGTTGAGTTAATCTTGTATCCTGCTACATTGCTGAAGGTGTTTATCAGCTGTAGAAGTTCCCTGTTAAAATTTGGGGGTCACTTATGTATACAATCATATTATATGAAAATAGAGATAGTTTGATTTCTTCTTTCCAATTTGTATCCCCTTGATTTCCTTCCATTCTCTTATTGCTTTAGCTAAAACTTTGAGAACTATATTGAATAGATAAGGGGACAGTCTTGCCTTGTTCCTGATTTTAGTGGGATTGCTTTGAGTTTCTCTCCATTTAGTTTGATGTTGGCTGATGGCTTTCTATATATTGCCTTTATTATGTTTAGGTATTTTCTATGTATCTCTGATCTCTCCAGGACTTTTATCATGAAGGAGTGTTGGAATTTGTCAAAAGCTTTTTTTGGCATCTCATGGGATGATCATATGGTTTTTTCTTTCAAGTTGTTTATATGATAGATGACATTGACAGTTTTTTTTTTTAATGTTGAACCATCCCTGCATCTCTGGGATAAAGCCTACTTGATCATGATAGATAATTATTTTTATGTTCTTGGATTCGATTTGCCAGTATTTTACTGAATATTTTTGCATTAATGTTCATGAGGGATATTGATCTGTAATTCTCTTTTTTTGTTGCATCTTTGTGTGGTTTGGATATCAGGGTGACTGTAGTCTCATAAAAAGGGATTGGCAATGTTCCTTTTATTTCCATTGTGTGGAACAATTTGATGAGTATTGGTATTAGTTCTTCTTTGAAAAATCTAGTAGAATTCTGTGCTGAAACCATCTGGTCCTGGGCTTTTTGTGCTCGGGAGACTTTTAATAACTGCTTTTATTCCTTGGGAGTTATAGGTCTAATTAGGTTGTTTATCTGGTCTTGGTTTAATTTTGGTAAGTAGTACCTGTCCAGAAAGCTGTCTTTTAGGTTTTCTGACTTAGTGGAGTGCAGATTTTTGAAATATGACCTAATTATTCTCTGGATTTCCTAAGTATCTGTTATGTCCCTCTTTTCCTTTCTGATTTTGTTAATTTGGCTTCTCTCTCTCTCTCTCTCTCTCTCTCTCTCTCTCTCTCTCTCTCTCTCTTTGCTTTTTGGTTAATTTGGATAAGGGCTGTCTATTTTGTTGGCATTCTCAAAGAAACAACTCTTTGATTCATTGATTCTTTGTAATATTCTCTTTGTTTTAATTTTATTGATTTCAGCTCTGAGTTTGATTATTTCCTGCCATCTACTCCTTCTGGATAGTTTGCTTCTAATTGTGAACTTGGAATTTATAAGTTTAGTTTCTGTCATGATTTAACCTAGTAATTGCAGGCTTCCTTATAGTGTTCTGGTCTGCAGCGAAACATTATTTATTGGACAGGACCATGATACACATAGATTCATGCATCTGTGACTGTATTCATAAGACCAACACAAGAGCAAGTCAACCAAAATCTCAGCAGGGACAAGGGAGATAGTCTTGACATTTCACCCCTAGCTTAGACTTTATTGATAATTGGTGGGCTCTGGGGAAAAAAAAAGAAAGTTTATTTTAAGGATGCTGTGCTTATGAGGCTGTATGTACTCCCAGGAGATGGTCCTATGCCCATGTACATATGGCAGTGTTAAGAGAATTCCATGGGTTAAAAAGGGAGAAAATAGTTAAAGAATCTAAAATTAAGAGGGCAAAGTGGTGGGGAGGATAAGGGAGGAATTGGAGAGGAGGAAATTTGATTAAACACATTGAATATGCATGTATGACATTATCAACAGAGAGAACAAAGAAATGAGATGAGAACAATAAGTTTTATGTTAGAAGTGTATGCATAATATTTATTGGATACTTGTGTGATAGAAGTCACATGAAGTATGGGAAACAGGAAGAGGCTAATAGTCGGCTTATCTTTAAAAACTTTATCGTTAGATGGCCATAGTGGCACATACCTGTAGTCCCAGTGCCCAAGAGTCAGAGGCAAGCATTACATTTGCCTATGCTAACCCCATTACATTTGTCTTTTTTTTGTCTATTAGAAACTATGACACTATTCCACAGCAGCTAAATTCCCATCATCAATATTCTAACCCTTTAGTTTCTCCCTGACACTTCTCATTCTACAATAACCTTTTGAAAATGCAAACCCAGTCAAACATATCCCTCCCTCTCTTTAGGTCAAAAACAAACAAACAAAAACCTTTGCCATGCCTACAAGGCCTAGCACTCTTTCGCTGCCTCCTTGTCTCAGTCCACTAGCACTCCCAATTTCTAAGTCTCTGAGAAGCAGTACGCAGGTCATCTACCAGGGCTTGTAAACGTTAAGGGCACCTGAGTACACAGAGATCTCATACCTGCTGTTCCTTTAGACTTCATGCTTATCTCCTCCCAGAATGATCTTTGTTAAAATAGCCATGCTTGGGAGAATCATGCAGGGAATGCTGTAGAAAGGAAGAGCCTGGGGAGTCACACACCCTTTAACATTTGTCATCTCATCACTCAAATTCATTGCCTTCATAACCTTCAGATCCAAACTCCATGGTATACTCTCTTTGTCTACTACATGAGCTTCATGAACACGGAACTCAAGTCATGTTCATGTTCACTGCTACATCTCCAGTCACCTAAGAGTGTCTGGAGCAGAATAAACACTCCACAACACTCATCATTTATGATCAATGCCTTAATAAGTGATGAAAAAATGAATTCCAGACCCAAGAAGATAGTAGGTCAAGAATATAAATACTAAGTTCCATTAAACACCAGATGTGTTTTGTTTTGAGTCAGGATCTCACTATAGCACCCAGTCTGACTTCAAACTCATGGTGATTCCCCTTCAACCTCCTAAGCATGAGAAGACATCATCCTAAGCACAGGTATTTTCAATGGTGGGACGTTATTCAGGGGCTGATGGGAGTAAGACTGGGTAACAAGTTTGAGACTGAGCTTCACATTCTTCTGAGCTTAGTGATGGGCTTTTCTGTTTGTCTTGAAAGCTACAGCTGTGTCACCAACCCCTGAGGAATTTTAAACAAATGCATAGTTACACCTTATGAAATATTACAGTGGCTAGCTGTGTTCAGACTAAAAGCCAAACTCAGAGAAAGAGATGTGGGGAAAAAAAAAACTGTGAATAGCTGAGAAGAGTAACAGAAAAAAAGAAAAGGACACAGGGCTGATCCCTGGTGCTTGATGAGCACCATCTTCTAGGTGTGCTTGGTGACCTTTCACATATTCAAAGTGTGGAAGGTATGGAATGAAAAACCACACTAAAGTCTGAGCCTTGCAAAAAATAGTGTTACTGTTCACCAGAAGAGAAGAAAGAAATGAAATTTAGATTCTAGAAAAGCTTGCTTCGACTTCTCATAATATTAAAGTCAAGTAGATACTTTAGTACATGAACCTCAAATCTAGCCAAAGGGGAGAAAAAATGGGGAGAAAGAAGGAAAAGGGGTAGGAAAGGGGGGGGAAGGAGAGGAGAAGGGAAAGCAGAGGGGAGGGGAGGCAAAAGGAGAGGGCAGAACAGGAGGACTTGTTTGGAGAACCCGACTTTATTTTCAAGGGAGAAATCCGTGGATTTTGAAGAAACTGCCAGTGAGAGCTCAAGCCATGATATGAATGTGGGAACAGAGGAAGTAAATGCACAAATATCAAAGAAGCACCTGGAGATAACCGTCAGGAAAAAACTATCTAGAGCAGACCAAGAGTCCTGAAGTGGCTGTGATTAACAGGGCACCTAAGCCTGGAAGCCTTCACTACCTTTGACTCCAACTCATACCTTGAGTGTCTAATGAGTCTAAAACTCAGTGATGAGCACACAGAGAGAAGATAGCCCCTCCAGCTATGACCAGAATATAAACCTAAAATGTTCATTTCCTGCCCCCATACCACCGGAAAACAGGAGAAATCGGAGCGGAAGCTCCACCTTCCATCGTAACCTGCCTGTGTTTCACAAGACATTGAGACACATGTATTCTAGGATAAGAATCCATATTCCATGGATTCTACATGTGTACTGTGTAGAGTAGTCACGAGTTATTATTTTTCATTCTCACTTAAGGGGCTTTTTCAAACACAGAAGCCGACACCACTTAGTGTGGAACGAAGTTCTCTCTCACCTTAACTGACAGATCCGGTACAGAACCCTAACCCTAACCCAACCCTAACCCTAACCCTAAATATTTTTTTGTTCAGAGGCCAGTGTGGTAACACAGGTGGAAATGCTCAGGGAGCAAGCGGGCCAAGGGCTATGATAGACGAAATAGCAGCATGCGTGCTTCATTATCAAAGGCCAGGCATGCAGCCATCTATAGCCAGAGCTCCCTGTAGAATTCCCCAGGGTTTTCTCTTCTCATCTGAGACGTTTTTATAGCGATGATAAACAGATTCCAAATAGAAACGCTTCAGAACACATGGCCTCCGTTACTGGCGCATAGTCATATGTGTTTCTGTTGTAAGTATGCACCCCGGTTCTTTGGATTATCCTCTGGAGCCATTTAAAAGCACATGAAGGAGCATGGAGAGTCAAGAGCTGACTAACCTCAGCAAGTGAAACACCATTCAATGGAAGATCGGGTGTGTTCTGATAGTCTGAAACTCATTCTGACAGGAATTTCCAAGCGCTTGCCCACAGAATTCACAGGCGTTGCTGAGGCTGATATATCAATCTTCAGGGTGTCCTCCTCCAGGGTGCTGTGGAGACCTTCTGCTCTGGGGAGAAGAAGACTTCAATAGAATCGCTCTAACAGTCTTTCATGGATATAAACCATTGCATCAAGTGCTAATGAAGATCAAAGGAACCTAGGATTGATGTCTTAAGACACAGCATGAGGAAATCTAAGAAAACGGACATGGCAGACAGCAGCAAGCCATGCTAGGACCCAACTGGCCAGGAATCCCTGATCTTCTCGTAGTCTCTGTGCCTAGGATTATCATACCGTTTTCATAGAATTGTTTTAAGAATTAGAAACAAAGGCCATGTTTGCTGGTTAGCACTTTGCCTAACAGTTTGTGGTAGCTCTCCTAATCTAGTCCACCATCCTGGAACCAAAACAGATACTCAGCAATACTACTACTAATAAGAACGTCTCAAACTGCTGATGCTAGAAGATGACATATTCTCTTCAATTTGAAATCCAACCTGAGGATAATCTAGTAAAGATAAAAAACAAAAATGTCCCCTGGTAATCTCCTTAAGTGAAAAAAATAGGCTTAAAAATTAATTTCTCTCTATTTTCCTTCCTTTTCTCCTGTCAGTCTCTTTCTATATTTTTGTGTTCTCTCTCTGTCTCTCTCTCTCTCTGTCTCTCTCTCTCTCTTTGTCTCTCTCTCTCTCTTTGTCTCTCTCTCTCTCTCTCTCTCTCACACACACACACACACACACACACACACACCTTTCTTCATAATTGTACAGTCAGCAGGTGAGCTGGTATTAACACAGCAGCAGCTTTAGCCACAGGAGATCTGGCGGGCAGAAGAGGGTCCAGCTCACACCACAAGGCTCCAGTTCATCCCTTGATTGTCGTTAGTTAATTCAGAACAAACAGTGGGAAAAGCTCAACAGCAACTCGGAGCAGACTATCAAATGAACTTGAGCTGAACCATCCCATCGTCCCAAGGAGTGAAAGGACATGAGAATGAAGCAATACAGACTCCTGCCAAGACAGAGGGTAGACAAAGCATGGATTTCAGTGTGGCTAATTCCCCAGGAGAGATTTCAAGGGCCCAAATCTTCCAAAGCATGAAAATCACATGGGCTTTCATGAAAGAGGAAGTCAGACACAATGCAGGGAAGGGCTTGGGAGCGTTGGCAGGCTGCCCAGGCCCTTGAATGTGTTGGTTTGTCCAGCCAGCCCAGCAAGTATATAGAAATGAATCCACAGAGCAAAGTGGAGCTGAGGGAGGTAAAGCCATAAACAATAGGAATAGTGGTGACTCTCACGGAAGGTGTTCCTTCGCGATCTATTGTGGAAGAAAGAGGTGAACCGGAAGTATTAGCTTCCCAGTTCAACAGATCTCAGTTCCAAAAGCTCTTTGCACCTAATCACTGACAAACAGCCCAGTGCCCAGCTCTGGGCTGTCTGGAAAGTTGACTTTAAAGAACACAGCCCTTCCCTAGAATGCAGCCCATGTCTGATAAGGAATGTAAAAATCACCCTCAGGAAAAGAAATCATAATAGAAATATGTGCCCCTCAAAATTCAGATCCATGTTTTTGTTAATTGTTTAGTCTCAAGAGCCTGCCACCCACTGCCAGGTGTTTGGCTAAATGGAAGGCAAGTTAAATTTAAAATAATGTTATATTGAGCATATATAAGGGCTGAGATCTGAGCATAAAGATCAATGGTATAACACTTCTCTGGCATTTGAAGTCCTGGGTCTGATTCTCTACCATCACACAAAAAAACAATAAAATGAAAGTTAAATAAAGAGAAAAATTAATGTAGAAACAGATGGTCAATTGAGTTTTCCCAGAAAAAGTACAAATACAATAGGATGTCATAGACAAAAGAAAATATTCCAGAAAGAAGGGACAGTATAAGACTGTGTGTGTCTAAACTACTCAAAACATTAGAATCCCATGTGTTAATCTGAGTTACTATTTCTTAATGTGTGGTCTACAGACCACCCACAATGGATTTTGACTTTACATTTTAACTCAAATCTCTTGAATGAAAAACTCAGAAATTTACATTTCTAATCTGTTTTAATGCTTACAAAAATCTGGCTAAAGGGAAAAGGCAAATTTAAACCCATGTATACTAATCCCTTAACAGCAATCACACACACAAAAAAAAAAATTGTAGTTAAGGGAGAAGAAGAAAATGAAGAAGGAAAGAAGGGAGTTAACTTATGTACTCTATAGAGGGCTTCAGAAAAAAGGTCGGAGTCCACTCCACTTGCTAGTGCTAGTTTATGAAGTGGCTCCTGCACTATGCTGGGACCAAAAAGGACATCTGTGGCCTGTGTCTAACAACTCAAGATCCTCTACACCACTTATGAGCAGTTTTCCTCTATCCTAAGGCAATGAAACACTAGTGTAGGTTCCTAATCAAGACATTAACTTCTCAACCTACCATGTACTTGTTGAGTGGGTGGGGGATTCCTTTTGACCAGCATCCTCATCCCTGACTTTCCCAGCCCCCCTCTCCTGTCATTAACTGTACTTGAATGCATGCCTTACATTCACCTCTACATTTACTAGCCTTCAAACCATGGCAGAGTCCCTCTGTCCTCACTACTCTGATGACATGGCTCTGAACCCTCAAGCAGCTTCATAGAAAGTGTCCGTCATTCTGTGGCACTTGCCTTCTCTCCTTGAGTGACCCCTGTTAGTACTTTAAGACTCACCATCCATGTTCCTCTTTTCTTTTCCTGTACTTTAAATGCTTCTGTTTCTATTGTTCTTCATTTTTTAAAAATCAATGAACATCTGTTCCTGCCTTGCATACCTAATTTCTATGAGCAAGTTCTTCCAGAATCTGCTACTATTGTCTGGATACAAAAATTACCCTAATATTTAGAAGCTTAACAATACCCACTTTATTATTATCCCACACACTGTGAGGCAAGAATCTGGAAAGGGTACAGCAAGGATGAATCCTCTGTATTCAAAACATCTGAGAGAACTCAAGGCTGGGGCGACTTATAGGCTAGACATATGTGCTAGACAACCCCAGGTGTTTGTATTTGGAAACACTAATCTCAAGGTAATGGCACTATAATACTATGAAGTGGAAACTTTGGAGAAAAATGAGTTTGTATGAGGTTTGTGGGTGAGGGCATCACACTGAGATTAGTGTCTTTTGGAAAAATAGGAAGAGAGTAGAGAAAAAGGTACAAAGGAGGTCATTGGCAAGCCAGGAGAAGGCTCCTCGCCAGACACAAGAGCTCCTAACACCTTGATCTTGAACTCTCAAGCTCCATAAATGGAACTTAGTATTTTGTTATGCTCCTCTGTCAATGATATTTTGATCACAGCAGCCCAAATGGATTAAGAGAGACTGGAGAGAGGAATCCTCACCAGTGTTCAGTACCTAGTCTGGAGTGACCAGGATGTGTTCCAGCATGTAATCTCTCCATGCAGCCTAGGCTTCCCTGCAACACACTAGTTTGAGACTGGAGGCCAGGATGTTAAAATTAACAGGGCAGCAGCTGCATGGTATTTTCTGACTTAGCCTCAGAAGTATCACAGTATCATTTTCACCTGTAACATATGAGTCACACATCTATCCAAGTTCAAAGTGAGGGGATATACACACCATCCCTTGAAATGACTAATGTGCCACAGCTTTGTAAAAGACAGCTGACATCCATAGCCACAGATTACACATAACTTCAAAATATTCATCTCAAGCCTGGCTCTAAATTCATATTTCCAGCTGATTGTTTTTGTTGTTGTGTTGTTGTTATTTTATTTAAAAACAGGATATAATTATAAGTACTTGTTAAGAGGAAGACACAGTTTTAATCATTGCTATGTATTAAGTCATACAAATGTACAATAACACCAACAGGCCAAAACTTTTAGTACTACTTAAAAATATTTTTAAATTATTTCCATTGGTATAAAATAATTGTACATATTTATAGGAGACTATAATGTATGCATGTATTCAAAATATAATGATCAAATAATGGTAACTAACATACACTCATATCAAACATTCATTATTTACTTTTGGAAGTACCAAAATTCTTTCCTATAGCTATTTTGAAACCTGTAATAAGTCATTATTAAATATAGTCACCCACTATATTGTGGAATAGTTGAACTTCTTCCCTGATTTGTTTCTCTGGGGTTTTTGGTACCCAATCATCATTTTCATTCTTCATCTCTGACTTCTGAAAGCCACCAATCTACTCTCCACTTCTATATGGTCAGCCTATAGTTTCCACATCTGAGAGAGGACATGGGGTAATTGACTTTCTATACTTATCATCGAGGTATTTAAAAAAAATGCTAAACATTCCACATTAAGGTCACCCAGAAAACACAATGGAGCTATTCTATGATCCAAGCAATCTGTTTTTAAATCTTAGTCTTTTAACCAGGAAACTACCTGGCATAGATCTTCCATGGGCATTTCAAAATCAGTACAATCAAAACAGAGTTTTAACCTATCACCTCACAATTAAAATAAAAATATCTTACTGTATTTCTTGCATGTTCTCTCCTGACTAAAATTCTATCATTTATGGAAAGTCCAAGCAAGAGGTTGAGAGCCAACCAAATTTCCTGTCCTCGCCAAATGCCCAGAAAAAATTGGCTCGTATGTCAATAGACCAAGTCTCTCACTGTTTTTCATCCTGGGCACTCCTTGAACATTGTCCTCTATTTTATTGTATTAAGTTTCATCTGGACTCTTGCTTTGTGGTGGTTTGAACAAAAATAACCCCCAAAGGGCATGGCCTTGTCAGAATAGGTGTGGCCTTGTTGGAGGAAGTGTGTCACTGTGAAGGCGGGCTTTAAGATTTCAGCCATGTCAAGTGAGATAGATAGATTATTTCTGTTGCCTGAGAGTGAAAATCTAGGACTCTCAGCTCCTTTTCCAAAACCATATTTGCCAGCATACCACCATGTCCCACCATGAGGACAATGGACTAAACATCTGAACTTTAAGCTACCCCAATTAAATATATTTCTTTGTAAGAGTTGCTGTGGTCATGGTGTGTCTTCACAGCAATAGAAACCATAGCTAAGACATGCTTCCTATCTACTTCTATGGTGATATTTCTAGGTATAAAGCTGATCATTATAGCTATTCCTTCAAACTCTTCAAAGGCTTCTTTCTAATGGACTACCCCTGACTACCTGTGTTGTCTCTTACCTTTGTAAACCTCTAGCTATGAGAAATTACTTGTACCTTTCTGCTTCTTGCCTTCCCAAATATACACTATGCCTTTTTCTCCTAATCATGACCTGGTTTAGACATTTGGAAAACTGTTACTTTTAGAATAGACATGACTAAGCAGACATAAGCATGAGGGAGGATGCTCAGCTCCTTTTGAGATTGTGTACGATATGATTGGGTTATGGAATCAAGTGTCAGGTAGTCAGGGAAAACATGATACATCCTGGTATTTTTGCCTCTTGATGGGTAAAATGCTAATTTGTGACTCCATAGCTACAGTTAGGTTCTTCCCATCATATCAGAAATTCAGATAGCAAGGATCCTTTATGATGACTATCCATACCCATCAAATAACATCTTGATAAGCAGAGAGAGAAAGAAAAATCACAGAGACATCGGGACCCCAGAGCATGTCTTAGAGTAGAATGAAGATTGTATCCATGGAGAAGAACAAAGGTGACGTAAAAAAGGGAAGGAAATGTAACAAATTCTCATTGAAAGTCTACAATGAAGAACTCAGTGCGCCACAACCACTGTCAAATGAACCCCACTCACATTTCCCTGAAATATTTTGCTTTCCTTTGCTAAATAAACTTCTGCATAAACTGCCTATGTCTCTTGGCTGAATTATTTCCCTGAAAAAGTCAAGAAATGAGGAGAATGCTTCATGAACAGGTTGTAATCTGAGTACTCAGGACTCTGAGGCACAGGATTGTGAGTTCAAGGCCAGGCTGGGCTATACAGTGGATGCTGTGTCAGCCAGGTACACAGCAAGACTATGCTTCAAAAAAGCTAAAAGAAACAAAAGTCTTTGCCTAGTAGCATTGCCCACCTACAGCCAATCTTACAGAGCTTTTCTTGACATCTTTCCTAGGACCAGTTGATCATGTCATTCTTATTCATCATCGTGATGCAATACTGGCACAAAAGATGTGGGAGAAATCAATGAATATCTGATTGGATTTAAGGCTCACTCCATGAGACCCAATTTATGCCTGACACTGCTTGGGTAGATGAGAATCTGAGACCAGATAGACCATGGACCTAAAGAAAATCAAATACTGCTGTTATGCTAAAGGATCATAGCAATATAATGACTCCTAATGACACTCTCCTATTCTCATAGATCAGCATCTTGCTTAGCCATCATCAGAGAGACTTCCCCCGCTAGCATATAGGAATAAATACAGACACCCACAACTAAACTATGTGCAGAAAATGAGATACCTTGGAACACTCAGTCCTAAATGGGATGTCTCCATTAAATCCCCCACTTGGAGCTTAAGGATCTACACAGAAAAGCAAAGACTATAAGAGCCAGAGGGGATGAGAAATGACAAGGAAACAGTCACAATAGGACTGAGTACATTTGAACTCACAAAGATCTAAGCCAGACAGCACCCCAGCACTGAGAGCTCCCATCCCTAACCCAGAAGCTATCTTTTATTGACAACCACTCACAAAGCAAACTTTAGTTTTCTCCAACAGAGTCTCACTAGATGTATATGCCCCATGCCCAGAATTAGATAACCAACACAAAAAAAACTCAATGGTATTTTTAGAGGGATTTGTTTCATAATGCTTTGAGCATTTTTTAACCTTGCCAACTTTTTGCTTATATATTATGGTTTCCAATATTGATTTAATGGAATATATATGTATGTGAGTGTATGTGTCTCTGTCTGTACATTTCTTGGACTTTTTGTTTGGCTTTCTTGTTTGCTTGTTTAATTAATTATTTGTCCTCTAATGAGAGAGAAAGGATGGGTTTGGATTGGGTGGGTAGGGAGGTGGGAGGATCTGGGAAGAACTGGGAAAGAAGAAACTACAATCAGAATATACTGTATGAAAAAAAACTACTTGGGGGGGCTGGAGAGATGGCTCAGAGGTTGAGAATACTAACTGTTCTCCCAGAGGTCCTGAGTTCAGTTCCCAGCAACCACATGGTGGCTCACAACCATCTATAACAACATCTAGTACCCTCTTCTGTATATTGTATACATGATAAATATTTAAAGAAAAAACTTTTCAATAAAAATTAAAATTATAAATAAAAACTTACAAATATGGTGTTCTGAGGTTTTCTTTTAAAAAGAAGGGACAACAGAAAGTGAAAATGAGTGTCTCATGTACCGTTGCTGTCATTTCTACTTGAACAGTCGTCTCTGAACATTCTCCTGTTGACCTCAGTGAACACTGGATGGAGGGAAACTGCCCATTTCACCTTTTTCATCTTTTCCCACTCTGCAAAGGAACCTATTGGGCAGCATATGAATGTTGTGTCAATGCTGCCTGTATCCACATCCCAACTGCTCTTTCAAAATATTTAGTTATTTATGGGTGTGGTTGTGTGTGTGTGTGGACACATGCACAACTGGGTATGTGCACCTGTGTATGCAGAGGACAGAGGATGGTGTTGTGTGTCCTTCTCTATCACTCACTCTCTGACAGTTCCTTTGATACAGGTCTGTCTCTGAACCTTGTGATAACATCTACTTGGTAGACTCAGGGCCAACAAGCTCAAGGAAGTCATCCACTTGTCTCTGCTGGCCTTGGAGCTCAGGATAGAGACATTAGCCAGTGCCCAGCTTGCTAAGTGGATGCTAGGACCTGAACTCCAATCTTCATGACTGCACAGCAAATGCTTTGCTCAAGCATTCTCTCACCTCAAATTACAACTCATTAACCTGTCTGATATAACCTCATCTGAGTTTCATGAAATGAAATGTGGAAATCACCAAAAAAGGCAACAATAAAAGTCTCTAAATACATGATGCCCCCAAATTAATTCCATATCAAACATGTCATGAATCTGAAGTGTTTCTGGAAGGGCTGGTCTATGTTGCATCTCCTGACTGGATTCTAGTCTCAGGTCTGAACTCACATGTGTACTTCACACGGCACATGCCATCATGCCTTATAACACTAATAGAGGCATCCTCAAACACCTCTGTTCAGCTTGATTGTATTATGTAGTTTTACTCTACAAACACTTCCTGCTTTTGGAGAGGAATAATAGTTCAGTCACAGAAAACAAAGGCTTTTCATGTTTCCCTATCATCATACTTAGTCCATCAGAACACTGTTCTGTTGTTTCTTTTACAAAAAGAGAGAGAGAGAGAGAAATGAATGAGGGACCATGCAACTAGGTCTTAAGATATTTGATTTTTAAAACTGTGGTTTAACAGAGCTGGAGAGATGGCTCAGAGGTTAAGAGCACCAACTGTTTTTCTAGAGATCCTAGGTTCAGTTCCCAGCACCCACATGGCAGCTCACACCTGTCTGTAACTTCAGTTCCAGGGCTTCTGACACCCTAACACAGACATACATGCAAGAAAAAAAAAACCAATGAACATAAAGTAAAAATAAACTATATATATTTAATAAAAACTTGTGGTATAAGACAAAGACTTAAATGATACAAAATTTGTTAAATGACTTTTGGTTTGAAATTAACACAGAATGCTCAAAACTTACTGACATGGCCCTAAACAGATTTGTGTCATTCAATCCTACATATTCATTGGAAGTGATGTTCTAAGCATTCACGATTATAAAGTCAAAAACACAAAGATAGTCTATGTAGAGCAGTAACAAATATTCAGACAGGGTTTAAATGTTTATGTAAAAATTAAAAAGTACATCTGTCTCATTAGCATGTAAACTTGTTCTTCCCCTTAAGAGTATATGCATGCTAAAGAATTGTTTTTACATAGATTTCTTTATTATTTATTACCAATAAAGTTTTGATTTGTATACCTATTTTACATGTATAATAAGTATGTGTATATATATATGTTTATTTGCATGTATATGTATGTGTATATGTGTGTGTATGCATGTATGTGTGTATGTGTGTGCAGATTCAGGTTAATACAAAATTTCCTGAACAAAAATGAGTGATTAGTAAAAAAAAGTTTAAGAAGCTATAATTTAATTGCAAATATTTGATACAATGAGGTATAGCGAAACCAACCTGTCCTATAAGTCAGTTCATAAGATAGGTATAAACAATTACACATCATCAAGTACTTGTCTCATTTTTTTCTTGCAACAAGTGTGTGCATGAGTATGTTTGTATCTATGTCTGTATATATACAAAAATCTAGCCTGTGACTGACAAAAGAAATGTGTTCTGCAATCATAAACCCATCTAAAGTAGACAAAAATCAACAGAATATATTGTTTATTTTACCGATAATTCAACATAGGTGGGCTACTGGAAAATACCTAAAATTCTCCCCTGCCCCCTGAGACCGCTACAACCCACAATATGGGGTAAAGTGATGTCGTTTTTTGGTCCTGGAACTCACATTTTCCCAGACTGATCCACTGTACTTACAGATTCCTGATCCTCCTTTCTCTTTTCTCCAGGTGCATTCAATCAGAATGCCCTATTGAGAGTGCTTTACGCTCCAGGCCATTGTGGTCCCGTCCTGTTGACATTAAGTTCAAGACCTTCCTTGGGTTTTTAAGCATCTCAAACTTCTCTTTCCAAATCCTTGATGCTCTTCTTGGGAATCAGAACATTCTGACTCAGCACCAGATGTGCTTGATTCCATACTACAACTAGAGTGGAATGCTACCCATCCTCCCCTAACACCTCTGTTCCAGGCAGACACTGCAGTTGAGCCCAGCTGGATTATTTATTTTACTTCTGCCATTGTTAGCTATGTGGTCTTCTATGAGCTACTCCTATTCTGAGAAGTTAATCCCTAGTCCAAGAAACGATACTAAACATAGCAATTCACTGGACCAGTGATGATTAACTAAGACAGAGGCAAAGTAATCACTACAACATTGGACCACAGAGGCAATCAACAAATAATCACCCACTTTCTGACCCACAGGCATTTCACTAAGTCTGTGGGTCCTCTGGTACCCTTTATTCGCATTCCTGTAGAACCCTCTTTTTGACTACAGCACCCACACAGAAAACATCAACTCCTACATTATCACACTAGCCCCTATGTATCAAACAGTCATGTCTAATCTGCATACCCTGGGCAGTACACTGCCCCCTGCATCTGGGTACAGTTATGAGTGAGCCCAGACTCAAATAGAAAACTTACCTAACACATCCACCTCATCACATTTGGGGTGGGATAACGGGGCACAAAAGAATGTAATTCCAGGCATAAACATCACAAATAACCAAATCACGTCTATGTCACAAGGTCAATATGCCTAATAAGGCACAGATACTTTAATTGTTGAAATAATTAATATTTATTTTATTTTGTGCTGTGTGGGGCACTACGCAGAAACATTTCATTTTATCGTCACCTCATTCTCCCAATACTCCTACAAGTACAATAATTACTCCTATTTTACGATGAAGAAATGAAGTCTTTAACTCGGCCAAAGGTTAGGAAATAAAATATTAACGCACTCAAAACTAATAAATTCCTAAATGAGTGGATGTGCTAGTAGCGTTTTATTTTAATTAAAAGCATGGAGGTTGTGGTTTGATTGCTTTTAACTTCCCAGTAAAGTGCATTGCTGAACAAGTAGACGATAAACAGGACAGGTGTTACTTAAGGGAATGATGGAAGCTGAAACCTGAAGCCTCTTTGGGCGGGGATCTCGGTCTGGGCGACTGCACCCAGCTAGGAGCTCGTCTGGCCAGGCGTTGTCTCTCACTTCCAAAGTTGGAGCTCTCCTTGGTGGGAGGGGGCGGGGAGGAGGGGAGGCCAGTGACGTCACTTAGCAGCAGGGATAAAACTCCCGGACAGCATTTCCCAGCTAGGTCGCCGCCTGGGAGCTAAGTGGGTTGTCTGGATCCGGGACACGCAGGGTGCACCCATCGCTGGACCCACTTTCAGAAAGTCCTCATGCCCCAGAACGTGATCCTACCGGGCCCTGCGCCCTGGGGCTTCAGACTCTCGGGGGGCATAGACTTCAACCAGCCTTTGGTCATCACCAGGGTAGGTGTTTTTCGTTCTGATTTTTGCTGACATCCCGGAGGCACAGCAAGTGGCCCTGGAGCTGTAGGAGAATAGCTAAGAAGCCATGGGAGGGAGGCATGATAGTGACCGGGGAGGTCGGGGAGGAGGTGCGCTGAGTTCTGGTTCCCAGCTGGACTTGAGCAACAAGTTGAAAAGATGCAAAGCAATTTTGAGATTTAACCGAATCAGCTCACTCAGCCAGCATCCCTTTTTTCTTGGTCTCCTAGCCACATTTCCAGGACAGGTCTGACCTTAGGAGTTCCTGGGCTCAGAGGTGCCAGAGCTGAGGTGGTTCGGGTTCTCCCCACCCCACTTCCTTTCATATCAAACAGATGGCAGAGCGAGAAAAGAGGTACTGGGAATTCACAGATACTTGATAGAGCTAAACTTGCATCTGAGCCATTTTCTTGCCTGGATGAGAACTTCAGCAGGGTGCTGTTCGCAGGGTATAGCATGGGTTGGCCAAGTTGGAACTACTCATATCAGCCCAGACAGGGAAAAAATTACTAATGTGTATTCCTCCGTTTCCAAGCATTTTAAATAAATATTTTCCAAAGCTGGGAACTTGGCTGAGGGAGCATTACCTATAATTCAAACTACAAAGAAAATCTGTGCAACAGTTTACCTGATAGAGAGCAACTTAGAATAATAACTTTGAAAATAAGACTTCTGTAGCAAAAGCAAAGTGCCTTATTCCAAATATCTAAAGCAGAACCCACAAGAAAAGGGGTGTAAAAATGAAACATGGGGTTCCTTTCTGTCAACAAATTTCTAGAATAATTGTAAAGCATTATTTGGTCTACATGGTAGTTTCTCAATTGTTTGAAAGCAATCATTTCAGTTACCACATACAAGCCATTTTAAACATAAAGGCATACACTTTCAAATATTAAAATTTTATTTTCCGAATGAGATACTTTTCTTACTGTTCATACTATGTTTTACATATGTATGCTTTATAATCTAATCATTTGCAATTTTTGAATAATGCAGCATATGTATGTCAATATCATTTGGGAAGCAATCTGCTTTTTCAAAATCTCAAAGCATGTATCATAGAGATGCATACAACCGGTCATTTCAAGATTTGTTTTACATTTTTCAAAAACATGTAAACATGGCTGACATGTGTTTTTACATAAGACATGAAAACATACCCCCCAGAAACGCTCTTAAGTAAATTAAGTGGCAAATGCTTCCGTGATCTGGGCCAAGCACTTCCTTTTATAGATTAACTAACGAAAACAGTTTCTACTGTTTTTACTAAGAAATATGCTTAGTTTATACAGTTTCACTTGCTCATATTAAATAACAGAAGCTCTTGTATCCTAACAAAGAATAAATCATATTTAAAATAAATCCTAAAAAATGAATTATGTCATAAAGATCCTTGAAGAATTATCCTACTAATAGTATCTGCATCATAAATCACATAAAAACATATCTGTCCAATAAATCACATGTGTTTGAAATTTGGAATTGTTGACACTACAAGCTATATTATCTTAAAGTAATCTTATGTTTTCATTTGAACTATGAATTACATATTGGTGAAATTATTTGATGTAATGACTTTTTTTTGAATAGCCATTTTGTCTTAGATTTCTAACTCATACCTAATCTGTGCTATGACCATAGATTCTTGACTTAATAATAGACCAGACATTATTTATTTAAAGTATGCCTTTTTAATTATTTTAACTTCTAGGTAACAGATAAGACTGAATTGTTCAACCCTAGCTGTCTCCAAAGCCATATACATCAGGAATTCTTATTGAATAAATGCATGCCCACCCACTTGGGGTTTTATGCCTTTATTGAAACTTACTAAGAATATGTCCACTACAGTTACAGAGACATGAGAAGCCATTTGGATAAAAACCTAGGAGGAATTAGAAAAAATAACTGCTGTTACTACGTAGTGAAATCATTCTACTTTGTAACTTTAATATTATTCTAGAAAGTATTGGCTACCATTGTGTTAGATATTTTTTTCTTTTTTGCTTAGCACATCTTCTAAGGCTATTACTTTGGTTAAACTCAGTTCACACTCACAACATCCCTGTAAAGAGCAGAAAGAAAAGGATCTCCTTCACAGATTTCCAGACAGTCTTCAGCCCCGCAATGATCACAAGTGGAGGACAGGTCCACCCAGCTCTCATGCCAATCCTCTTAGGTCTACACATGAGAAAAATGTTCTTCACTGTCCCTGTGACATGCAATATATCAGTGGCCCCACTTCTTTTATTTCAAGATCCACCTTCTGCTCTTTGGGCTGCTATCTTTATTGAAGATACCATAACTTCCTGCCCAGAAGCCTGTTTGCCTTTTCCAATTCACCCTCATATTCCTATCATCCATCTCTGAAAAGTACAAGGCGCCTTTCATCCTTCCCTTTGGTGACATCACTAGCTCCTAGAGAACAGAAGATGTGTTCTTTAGCATGGCTTTTACTCTCTGTTATGACTTCCTTCTCTCTCCCTTTGTCCCCTCACTCCATACATGGACAGTGATGCCACAGCTCTGGCTACTCGTGACTCCTTAACATAGCTGAGCTTCTTCTGATTCACATCACTTTCTCCCAGAATTTTTTTCTCTACTCCTGCCCCCATGGTCCTCTCTGTCTATGAAAATCTATTCAGAACCTCTCCCCAAGCTCTGGTCTAGTAGTGGTCCTTTCATTAATTACATAAGCATAGCTTTCTCCTTATCCTCTCTTACCATTCCCGTCTATACCACAGATACTTAAGCATACCTCCACTGCATCATTGGCTCCTTGACAGCAGGCACCTTTTCACTGGAAACTGTTCAATATGTAGCATTGTCTGGTACTTATATATGCTATAGAATAAATATATCCATAATATGAATAACTATCTTGCTCACCCTTTACATAACTTTATTGCCATAAATAGATACATTGTGCTCTCAAAATATTCACTTTACAATAAAGGTAACTGCTTGTTTGATTAAATTTTTAAGGACACAAAAGACTGAAATGCCAAAAGCTATACTTACTGTCACAAGAAGGTCCTTCTGTACATGAGGAATATTTTCTCAAGTCATTTAAGTCGGTTTTTATCCTTCTACAAGCTAGGATGTATGTACCCTTCCTGCCCTATTCTATATAAATGCAGACTATGGCGGGTCCCCAACTCATGACATTGTCACTTTATAATGGTGTTGGTCTCTGCCTAGGCTAGCAACTGACAATGTGCTACTTTGTCTTGATGCTGAATAATGGCAAAAAGTCACAGCTAGAGCCAACCACATGACCAGGAGAGCAACAGTGTGCCTCCCTAGTACCGCTCTCTGTATTCAGTTTCAGAGAGTGCCATGGTTCCAATCTGAAATGCCTCGCACTGCATTGTATTTTGAATACTCAGTCTTTAGCTCATGATGGAATGTTACAGGAGCTTTTTGGAAGTTGGGGGGACTCATGGAAATAGTTACAAGGGCCAAGCCCTTGAGGTTACACCTTCTCACCCTACGCCACCTAGGCAGTCTTCTTCCCCCTCCATAGGTGGCTCAGCAGATATTCTCTCTACATGATATGAAACTCATGGAGGGTAGTTATTTCCCATCTCTATGTGAGATTCTCTGGCTCTTCTTAAAAGAAGATTTTAAGGGTTCTTCTAGAAGTTCCTTGACCAACTAGGAAGTAGATTTACTTTCACAGAGAAGTCATAAATTGTTGACATTTTAAAAATTCCAATATGGAGTCCAGCATAAACTAACATTATTCATAAATGGTTTTATATCTGAAGCTGCTCTGTTGCTTCCTCCCTTTTTATTGTCTCTCCCTGTTCTTCAGAGCTCCAGGACTATCATGGCTGTGGATGGTACAAGGACTTGAGTACCAACACAGTGTGATATGCTGTTAATGCTTGCAGATTCCCTCTCTCTCTCTCTCTCTCTCTCTCTCTCTCTCATACACACACACACACACACACACACACACACACACACACACGTCTGTTGCTTCAATCTAAACTTTATTTAAAGTTAAAAATTTAGAAATAGACACAATCTTTTCCCAGGATAAAACAAGGGTAGTAGAAAGATTGATGTGAATAAAATCCTGTGTGATTTTGTGCTAACAAGGGCTGTGTCTACAGAGAAGTGCTCACTGGTTCATATGTTCATAATACTGATTGCAAAATATCCTATTACTTAAAAGGCACTAAGGGGAAACAACTATAATTGAGATGGATCTATAATATAATATAGATTGATCTGTCCCCTGTGAGAAGTTTACATATCAGTGGCAAAAAGGATATGTACATGAGCGACCATGACAAAACTGATCCAAAATTCCCAAGAAAAGTATGACTTAAGAGATAGTTGGAGGCCCCGTACTACAACTTCTGAGCATCAATTTCTCATATGGAAATAACAGTGACTGTTTTACAATATTGTCTTTAAGATTAAGCAAAAATGATATCCCTTAACGGTAATACTATTACGACGGTAAAATAATTGTCTTTATCCCAGACTACACATCATAATCATACAAGTCACTTTGAGAATACATATACCTGGGGTCATGGGGAGATTCTGTTGTAAATGATATGAGATGTCACTTTAGAAATGTCCATAGTACCCAGATCCTAGTAGAATTTATATGTTTGGCAAGCATTCCAAGTTTATTTGCTAGGGAATGAAGAACAGCTTCATATTAATATGGAGAGCCAAAATCATCTAAGGTATTTGTAAATAGTACAGCTCGTGTGTCTTTTCCTAGAGATTCTGAATTTTGATTCCAAACATATGGTATAAAATGGAGTCTTGGTGGCCAACAAAAACTTCAGGTAATTCTTGTAAGGGAAGTTTAAAATTGTGATGTTGACAGATTAACTACAGGGCTATGACAAATTATCTCTCTAATAAATTCAATAATTAAGACCTGAATGTGCCCAAATCTGAAATAATTTATTAAAAAGAAAAACTTCTGCTTCAGCTGGGTGGTTGTGGCACACACCTCTAGTCCCAGCATTTAGAAGGTAGAGGTAGATGAATCTCAAGTTCGAGGCCAGATTGGTCTACAGGATGAGTTCTAGGGCAAGCCAGGGCTACACAGAGAGACTGTGTCTCTCGGGAAGAAAAATAAAAGAAAAACAAAACCCCATGCTTCATTCCATCTCTCTATCCTCCCAACTGGAGAAAACATAGTAATATAAAGCTGTGAGCACACTATAAAGATACAATGTAATGTCAGAATATTAAAATAAATCAATAATATAAATTAATGATGGACAATGGATTCCTATACTGCAGTAAATGGTTTAACTTACAAAATCAAAGTCATTACCAGTCATTTTACTCATTAATCATTCTAGTCATCAGCCTTACTGAACTAGAAAACTACAAACAACAAAGGCATTGAATCTCTCCTTCTCCCTCTGCATTAATTTTCTGCCCAATCCGTCCATCTGTGGAGGACTAAAAACAGTAATTGCCATGTTGTAAACAAAGTCAGAAGTGGGTTCTTCCCACCACAAGCCATGCTTCCTAGATGACCTCCATTCTGATTTCATTTCTGTCACTGTCACAAAACACCCTGACCAAAAGCAACACAGGGGACAAGGAATTTCAGCTTAACAATTTCAGATCACAGTCAAAAAGGAAGTGAGGGAAGTCAAAGAGAACCACGGCCAGCCCTTCATCCTATTTCGTACAACATTATGAACTTATTTCACAGCCAAGACAAACAGCAGGACCTATAGAGAAGGCTATGAAGGAGGTCGCTTTAGCTGGACAGCTTGTACTCAGCTAGTTTTCCTATTTGGTTCAGGACCAGCTGCCTAGGGAGGGTACTGCTGGCAATGACTACACCTTCCTACATCAATGGACAGTCAATGCCCTCGGATCAATTTAAACTGGACAATTTCTCAATTGAAACTGTTTTTTCAGATGACTCCTCTGTGTCAAGATGGTGATTAAAACAAGCTAGTTCAGAATGCTTGGTGACATGGTCCTGTAGCTGCTCTCAGCTCTGCCGGAAACACTGAGTTACCTAGACAGATCTCTTTCTTGAAAAAAATAAAACAGTTCTTTCTGCTCAGCCTATCATAGAGTACTATTGGAACAAAAAAAGCAGTTTTTAGAAGTAGCATTTTGTATAAAGATAACATAAAATTCTAAACTTTAGCATTTACTACCAGTAAACTTTAGTACCTTCTACTACCTACAATATTCAACTTTGCTATTTGATGTCTGCTCAATATATAAATTTATTATTTATTACTTGTTCAACACTTAAGTTCTGACATCTGCTTTAATGTGTGCAGACATTTAACCCACCCAACAGCACAGCTTAGCAGCATAGATGCATATAGACAAACATACACACAGCCCTGTTTTCCAATCATCATAACCAAAACTAAAACAGAAAAGAAGATTTTAACCACTTCCAGATCAGGATTGAGTGTTCTGTGCTCAAGTCTGTTCAACTGTATTATTAAACCTGCATGTTAAGCCTTATTTAATGGCTTAACCCAAATGAAGCAGTCTGACCTTAAAAGCTTAAAAGTAAAAAATACTGCCTTGACTTTCTACACTGAACGAATATTAAATGGTTAGAATTACTTTTATTCACACGCAGTCCATCAAGGATGGAATCTTTGTCCTAACAGTCCTAGATTGAGGAGAATCCCTAAATGAAAAGTAACTATAAAATAGTCTCCAAGGGCTAAGATGTACTAAGCCTGGTTGTCATCACCAAGCTTTATTAACTGTTCCCACTAGAAAATCTTCATGTCCAAGAAACTAACCAAGGACAACAAACAATCTAGTAATAGTACTGGAGACCTAGGGCACATGAGATCTTACAGTTTTCTAACTTTATTTATTTAAATGAACTTGAATCTCTCAAGAGGTTCAGAATGGAATAGAACAAGCAAAAAGAAAATAGTAAACTGACTATTAATCTTAGAGTAACATACTACAAACAACAGAGTTTATCCCTGGAGCAATTTGGTGTTTAAAATGAGATTCATTTGTAATTCTGATTTACGAGCACCAATTTCCAAGCCTAACAATGGTAAGTTCACAATAATACACATAACTAGGCTGGGGAGATGGATGGGAGCAAGAACACCTGCTGCACAAGAATGAGAACCTAAGTTCAGATCTCCAGCACAGAGAAAGAGTCAGGACTGGTTGGACCTGTAACCTAATCACTCTGGAGTGGTAGAGACAAGTGAGTCAGCAGACCTTCTAACCAGCCAGCCCAGCAGAAAAAAAGAGAGTTGGGGGGTCAGCAAGAGACCCTGTCTCAAAGCAAATAAGGAAGAAGAAGCTAAAGCAGGGTACCTGATGCCCTCCTCTGTGCTCAGAGTACATATGAGCATATGTGTGTGCGTGTGCACACACACACACACACACAGATTACATACAACACACAGAAACAAAGACAGACAGACAAAGAGAGATTACATATATACAACATACATGCACACACAGACATTACATACATAATTCTTGGGTACTAGCTTTTTCTTCATAAACCCTGTTTTAAATGACCTTTTCACTCATTCTTCAGTTTTTCATTTATTAAATCTAAACACCAGAAAATAGTGTGAAACACTAAAAATACAGGTACTCCTTGACCTGTGATGGAGTTATATCTTGATAATACTATCAAGAGTTGAAAATGCTGAATACATCTTGATAAGATTTAACACATTCGACACCACATCTAGAAGCATGATACACTTATAGAATATTTGTTGTTTACTAGCCTAGCTTGATTTCACAATCCTCTCTCTCTCTCTCTCTCTCTCTCTCTCTCTCTCTCTCTCTCTCTCTCTCTGTCTCTCTCTCTCTCTCTCTAACTGGACCTGGGTGGACCTGGGGCTCTGTTGTTACTTCTCAACACCATGAGCAAATGTTACACTACAAATTACTGGCTAAGGAAAAGATGACACTGCAGAACCCAAAGTGTGGTTCATCCTGAATTAAACATTTTTTGAACCATGGTGAAGTTGAAAAATCACCAGTCAAATCAACATGTCAGGGGTCCTCCATCAGATGATCTATAGTCTAGTTGAGAAGATGGTAATACACAAGCAACTAAACAAATACAAAATTAAAGGTAATCTTCATGAATGAAATAACAGATAAAGATGGATGAGACCAGGACTAGAGAAAAACCATTTCAGAACTCTGGAGGATTTTCTAAAATGCATCATTGGCACTAAAAGTAAAGGTTAAAAAGCAGCCACCAGGTGAGGAGTATTTTAGACAGAAATAACGATACCTGTAAAACCTTAAGAAGGTGCAGGATTGCTCTGCTTAGGAAATGGAAGGAAATCAAAATGGCTATTGAATCTTAAAGGAGAACAAGAATGATGTCAGATGACTAGACAGTTAGCTAGGAAGAGATCCATGTGAGTACAAGACAGAAACATGAAAGAAAAATTTACCCAGAAAAATGAGAGTGTGAATAAAAACAACCTTTGATTTTAACTGGATATTCAGCATACTAATATTACACATTTTCTATTTCTAAACATTAAAAATACAGTAACATACATTCTCCTGTATCCTGAAGCATTACCTTCATTTTCCAGTTCTAAATAAAACATACACATTTCTAGTAGAAAGAAAAAAGTAAAATCTTGCTTTCTCCTTGTAGTCAGAAGTTTCTGTCCCACCAGAAACTCTCAAATACCCAGCAGCCACTTCCCAAAGAATTGGCTCAGAGGCTTAATAGTATAATAACTGCTGGGCTAGTAGCTCAGGCATATTACTACCTAGTTCTTACATTTAAATTAACTTATAATTCCGATCTATGTTTAAGCTCGTGGCTTTGTACTTTTCTCAGGGAAGCATTCTCATCTTGTTTCCTCTGAGTCTGCTGGCGTCTGCTTCTCTCCCCTTTTTCTTCCCAAAATTCTCCTAGTCTAGTTGCCCTGACTATATTCCCCTATTTTGAAAAAAAATCTCTAGATTTTAAGTAATATGTTTAACTCATTTATATTTAATGTAGTTAATGATCTGGTTTAATTAAAACCTATCTTATCAGATATTTTATATTTAGTCCTCCTGTTCTTCATTCATAGAGAACATGCCATGACTGAGTACAAACTTTCTTTGTGTCATTGGTTCCCTGAAGTTCTTTACATTCATTCTAACTCACACCAAACTGTTATCAATGAATTGTTTTACGTCACAGCAATTGTTGGGGGCACTTCTTCCTCCATGCTCCATCATAGGCAGGTCCAGGCACAGGCATGGGCTTTTCCTTCCTTGGAAGTATCCATCTTTCCTTGAATTTCTAGTTTTCTTCCCAGTGACTTCATTTCTCTAGAATGTTTTAAATGTTTATATTTTCAGTCTTCTTCTTGTCAGTTCAAGAGTGACTCTTTCCTCAGATTTCTATACTTAGATATTCTGTCTTAGTTTTAGCTATTATAACTGGGCGCCTTTTCAAAAAAATCATTTCTTTATCATTCTAAAAGCTAAAAATCTGAAATTGGGGTATTAACATGGTTGGGCCCTTGCAAGGGCTCTCTTCCAGATTTCAAATAAACAACTTCTTGTATCCTTACAAAAAAAGGTAGAAAAACAACAAAGCTATTTCAGAGGTCTGTATGTAAGGATGTAGTCTCAGTCATGGTTCTAGAAGCTGACCATCCCCAAGGGCTTCTTCTCCAAAAGTCATCAATTTGAAAGAAATTTATCATATAAATCTGGGGAATATAAGTATCCAATCCATGCTTCTCCCCTCATGATAATGTTAAAAATGAAAACATATCAAGTTGCTAAAGTAGTTTTAATTCAAGTAGCAAAGTTGCCAAAATGTAGAAAACTCTAGCTCCAAATAGAGAAGTCTGGCTAACCAAAAAAGTATTGGTTTTCAACAAAGAAAACATTCATAAATGTACTTATAGATAATGTTTAAAACTAACAAAAGATAGAATGGTTCTTAAAACAGGTTAGTGTAAAACAAAAGAATTTAATATAATAAAATAGCAGTAACACAATGGATCAACCAAAGGTTCTTTGAAAATTAGGTTTAAGATTTGGCAGCAAGTGAAACACTGAAAATCTTGCCAGGATAGCATACAAATATCAAGTGTAAAACTCAAGATACTGCTGGATATTGGATTTTAAATGGTGTCTTAATATACCTTCCAGATCACTCCGGGGAGTAAGGCGGCAGCTGCCAACCTGTGTCCTGGAGACGTCATCCTGGCTATTGATGGCTTTGGTACAGAGTCCATGACCCATGCTGATGCACAGGATAGAATTAAAGCAGCTGCATATCAACTGTGTCTCAAGATTGACAGGTGTGCCTTGGCTAATGGGGTCACAACTTGATCTGTTTGTTTGTCAAGACAACCTGAACTAGAGTTCTAAATGGTCTTATCTGCCTCATAAGAAATATCATAGGCTAGAATTTTGATGGGATTTTTTTTTTATATATCAGTCACTTTATTCTTGTATTCAGTGAAAATGGCTAATGGGTGGTTGAACCAGTTTTCAAAAACAAAATTCTCTGAAATGTGAAAACTAAAATGGTGCAGAAGAATTGGTTCCTATAGTGGCCCAGTGACTTGGCTATGAAAATAATTATAACCAAGAAAACAGAAAGCAGAATGAATGACAGCTCTGTGGGATGGAATAGAATTGAAAGGTGATCCTTAAATGATCTCTTGCTTTGCCCCAATGTGCCCATGTTAAATTTAGTTGTTAATATCCTTTATATTATGTGGGCTATTTTGTACAAATTCATCCCAAGAGACTACTACAAAGTGTAGGGGACATTCTGTGCATATCGTAAATATGCAGATATTTCTAATGTATCTCCCAAAGTTAAAATCTGAACCAACTTCTTGTTCTGAGAGCCTCAACATGAAGCTGAAAATAACAAAATAATATTTGGTTATAGTGGTTGTTTTCATGTGATTATTATGTTGCTGTTGTATCCACTAGTACAGAGGACTCGATCTATTGGCCATCCATAACCTCCATGGAGTAAAACAGAATTCTCCTATCTATGCCTATGCTTCTGAGCCACAGACACACAAAAGCTGGACAAACCACAGCTCTTTGAGCTGGTCATGCAGCCCTGTGGCCAGTCTCTTGCTGGTTCCTGTGGTAGCGTCTGTAGGAGAGAAGAGAGATCCACCAAACTTGCCTCTTGGTATCTGCAGCAAGTCTCTAAGTGCCTCTCTCCAGTTATTTTTACACTCATTGGAGACATACTTTCTCCAGAAACCGCAGCATGCACTTAATCTGTTCTCAAGTCCTCAAAAGGATGCTAAAAATGTAATACTAACACAATGGGGATAAACAGAGTTAAGTAAAAACTAAATTCTATTGGCTTAAATTAGTGAAGGTTGCTAGTATTTTTCACAAATAGAATAGAAAATAACATATATTTAAAAAGGATTTTGGATTTAGAGTTTGCAAACTTTGTTCTATTTGCAGGGCAGAAACCCGCTTATGGTCCCCTCAGGTGTCTGAAGATGGAAAAGCACATCCTTTCAAAATCAACTTAGAAGCCGAACCACAGGTATGAAGTTGAGAGGAAATGATATCACACCACATTTCTTGTTCAAGGGTAGGGAGACTTCCTGGAGGGAGAACTGTCCAATGTAAGGAGCAGAACAACTGTGAAGCCACAATTGGGCTCTACTCTCTGAGGTTAATTTATATGATTCATGGTTTTTTACATCCAGGGCAAAACAGAGAGAGTGCCTGGGTAAATATCTCTGTAAAAGTCAAGTAGATTCTCTGCTGGCCTTGTTAGTATATGTCTGTAATCCCAGATAGAAAGACAGGATTGGTGCTAGGCTGATGTCTGTCTGGAATAAATAGGAAGTTCCAGGTCAGCCACGATACACACACACACACACACACACACACACACACACACACACACACACAGAGGAAAACACACTTCCTCATTCAGAATAATTTGACTAAATCTACATGAAGTCCACTTTTTTTCTGTTTCTTTCTTTCTTTTCATTTCTTGAGATAGACTTCTGCTGAAGAAATGGCTATGGTGTAATCGAAGGACTTTAAATTGTTTAAATGTAGTGAAATAAAAGACAGACTAGGCCACTTGAAGCAGGTGGCTCTGATCTAAACGTTACTGCGATCTTCAGTTCTGTGAGGTCTTTGCACGGCTCTTGTTTTGACATCCCTGTTCACTTCTCAGTTCTGACATTCGATAATTAAATTTACCTTACTAAAAGAATTGAATTTTGTTATCACAAAGACTCCCTGCTCACATGGCTTCACTTGAAAGAGAAAGGATTTTTCCCTTGAGGTAACCCTGTCTCTTGAGCCACAGGAACCTAATCATCCCAGGCTTATCTAGCTAAGCGCACTTTCAGAAAATTCTCCCAAAACTAAAATTGAATCAAACCTCAATTATATTATACTGGAAAACTCTAATTAAGAACAGGGCTTTAGAACCTCTACTGAGAAGCTGCCAAGACGTAGAGATACAAAGATACATGTTTAATATCATCTTTTAAACAAGCTTTCCTATTAAGATACTAGATATTCTTCATGTGTAGGTTTCTATAGACATAAGGAAGACTGAGAACACATTTATAATCCATGCTTCAGCACGCTTCCTCCTGGCAGATCCATTGGCTTCATGTTTTCTACTTGCTCCAGGAAGCCTCTATTTCCTCTTTGTAAAACAGGCATAGCGCAACATAACTACAAGTGTCTCATAGGCTGCTCAGAGATTTAAATAAAACAATATAGGCAAAAGCCTGAAGCTAGTCAGACAAGTAGGAGTGTTGGTGCTCAGTGTGTTATCCCTGCAACCCCCAGGCTGTGATTAGAAGGCACCCAGGCTTTCTTGATAGTAAGTACCTGCTCACAGAAGGACTTTCTGTCTTCACTGCCACCGTGTGACAAGAAATAGTCCCTTCCTCATGACTGCTACACAGGTCATTAAAAATAGTGCTCCTTCAAAGCCTTATTTTAGTTGAGATACAGTTTCTGCCCCAGCCCTCACAACAAAAGAAAACCAAATATGTCATCTTTAGAGGGAAGTGTTTATAAGATTTTTGACCTATTTTTTGACTAGAAGAGAAGAGAGCCTGTGCCTATAAACTATGAGCCAAAAGAAGAGAAAAGGAACCTCAGAGAAAGTAAGCATGAGATAGCCTATTCTAAGGACAGGAGCCATGTGTCTGTTCTCATGAGACTCCCCCAGGCACAGCCCACAGCAAGCACTCAGGAAATCATTGCTTAATGAATTAGAGGGGTGGATGATGAACTGTGTATCTCCTAGTAATGACCAGGATGGGTCCTGGGGACCAGCTCTCAGAACAGCTACTGCCTCAAGTTCTCTTGAAAGGTGAGTGGCATATTTAGGTCAGAAAAAAAAGTCACTTCAAAGTAAGTGGACAAACAATGACAGACGAAAGTAAACAAAAGAAAAAAGATGGGAGAGGTAATATATAGACTATCTCATCTTAGAACCAGAAGCTTTAGGTTAATTTGAAAGATTTGCTTATACACAGTGAGATACTTTATAGCAAAGAGACTGAAGCCTAAACACAAAATTTATTTTTGCCCTTTTTATGTCTTGACACATAGGCTCAGGGTAATAAGCCCTCCCATTAAGTTGGAACCCATTGCATGAGACCAAACATGGAAATTTCCACTTACAACATATGATTGCTCAAAATGCTTCTCTTTTTTGAAGCAGTTTGGATTTCTGGGTTTTAGATTAGAGATGTTCAACCTGTAAACATCAAAAGATCTAAAAGCTACTGGGAGCTCACCCAGCATGTTCCTGTATGTTGATGACAGCAGTACTTCCAATCAGCACTTAATTTGATACAAGGAGAGGTTAGATGAAACACAACTTTTTAGGTACATCACCATGATGTATACACAGCCCTTTGCAGTAATGCACGTGCTTACTTACTTTCCATACATATCAGTTTTTCATTTAGAGGCAACAGATGTGACAAAGGAGACCTGTGAGACTCTTCTGTGTTCATCTGTTGACTGTCCCAACTCAGAGTCTCTGGAATGCATTAGATGAAATTCCCATTTCTTTGTCCACTCACAGCACACATCGATCACTGTATAGTATGTAGTCTTTTGCAAATTGCTTTCCTAATCTAAGTGTATTCTTGTTTATAAAACTGTAACTCACCAATATGAGATGTAAGGTTTAGGGGACCTAAACAGGTTCAGTCAGAGGGAGAAACCTGGGATGATACTTAATCACAATTGCCACTCCCATCCTAGTAAGGATTTATTAAACCAAGATGTACTTAAGCCATGATGAAAGTCTGGGTTTTGCTACCATCTCTTAAGAATTTAGGGTTGATGATAATTCCTGAGCTGGAGTGAGAAAAAAAGATCTCTCTTGCAAATTTGTATGCATCAATTTACGACTATTACTTTTCCAAGAATTGGCTTCTAAGGCATACCTCTAAGTTTAAATATTCTGGCCTCTTGTTAATCATTTTATTAGCCTGGATATCTGAACTTAAGAGTTAGATTATACATTTTTTTTTTATTTTTTACAACTCTTCAAGTAGGAAAAAGGAAATGAAAAGAAATTAATTTCTTTCTTTTTTAAAAGTGAAAAATGTGACAATCAGGTTAACAACTGCAGATATTTGGTTGGCGCCTTTTAAAATTCCATTAATTTGAGTCATGCCCGGTCCTTACTGACTCCCCGTCCAAGAAACCAGCCTTTGACAGGCTAGAGATAAGGACAAGTTCAACTCTCCTAATCATCAAAGGGTTTCCCCGTGGGCTGTTCTTCAACCAGATCACAACATGACTAGTTCACACGGCAGCAGGCTGCACAACATTTGGTCCACAAAAGCAGCCTAATTTCAGTGGAGCTAGAGAACTTGCTCCTGACACATTATACATTTGTGGCCTTTGCATTTGGAGGAAAAAAAAACCCTAATTTTTAAATAATACCTGATTTACAAAAAGATCTCCTTTTCCTCCTTAATGAGAACTATGTGAACCCAGCAACTTGTAGGAAAGCAGAGGTCTGTCAGTTGGGGAGAAAAATGGCATCAGTGTGTTACTATGCTGCTGTTCACCTACACTGCTATAGGTGAATGGCAAAATGCCAACAAACAGTAAAACTCCGAGTTCTTGTTTCTCAACCCAAGTCAAATTGTTATAGTAATAATTGTGACTTACGGTATGGGATAAAATATATTTTCTTATTTTAAACATACTATCTACTCACTGAAAGTGAAACTATGTCTCATTATCTAAGACCAAGGCTAAGTAATAGCATGTTGTGATATATATATATATATATATATATATATATATATATCTGCATACATATATTCATGGCATTTTTCTCTGTAGCTTAGACTTGGACTGTTTCTCACACAATTATAATAATTTTAATAGCTAGATTTTTTCACTTTTCTATGCTATCACTAAATAGAGAAGGTTTGTTTTTTATAGATTCAGATTTGAGTCTTATGCTTCTAAAGGACCTTAGACATCATTTAGGTCAGTTCCCAGCAACTGGATGAACTCATTCCCCTTGAGTCTGGCCGTCTAAGAGAAGACTGGCATTTTTCTAAACAAGGCATTACTCTAGATGGCCATGTTGTTAGTCCTTCTTCAAAGCTTCCTTTCTCAAAGCAAACTGCTACTTTCATTCCTGCTTAGTATCAACCCACTAACTCAAAGATAGCATGCACCAACCGTAGCACACACACATATACACAGAGAGAGGGAGAGAGAGAAAGAGAGAGAGAGAGAGAGAGAGAGAGAGAGAGAGAGAGAGAGAGAGATTCTTTTTAGAGACAAACAGAAGCAGCTCTATCTGAGCAGGAAGAACATTATGCCCGTGTCTTTGTAAAGAACTGTGCCTTCCACACATTGTTTTCCTAAAACTGACTTCAATCTCCAATGACTAGAAGGAGCTATATATATACAAAGCAATCTCTCAAACACATTCCCCTAGTATTCCTCTAATGTGGAGTAGAAACCCTTGAAGCCTATCACTAGAGTGAAATGATGGTTTCAGATCGGTTTTGTTTGCCTTTGTTGAAGGGTAGGCATGAGCAGACAGCTTCACAAATTCCAGGCTTGATGATACAGATCCATTGCCTCACTTTGACTTGATCAAATATTTGCTCCCTTCTTGCTTCCCTGTGGTTTTTTTCTGTATGAAAGATTTAGAAAATAGTAGGTAAATGAGAGAAATGAGATGTCTGAGTCAGAAACACTGCTTCAGATGAAGACGGTAATGGACTTGACCCTTCATCTATGAACAATGACATCAAGTAAGAAATTAGAGGCAAACTGACTTTGAGTATTGTCCTTATCCATGTCCTTTATAGGACTTGGGAGGCTACTGCTGAGAGCCCCCTTTTTCTGGTATCAGCAGCATCCCATCAGATACATAACTTTCATCCCAGCTGTTTTAACAGTTCACTCCTTCAACATATTATTCTTTAACATAAGCCCCTAACATTTAAAAACCTTATTTTAAAGTTGAGAATGAATTTGAGTGACTACTTTTCATTAAGGTAAGAATTATTTGATGGCTTTCTCTGGGTAGAATAAGCATAAACCCAGGGATATAGAAACAGCTACATAAAAATTTTGTGTTGCATGTGCTTTTCCAAGAAAAGAAAAAAAAAGAAATTAAAGTGGACTAGCAGGCGTCTAATTGGCTTTGTCTTTTGATTCTGTTTGACCATCAACAATGATGTAAGACTTGGAAAGAATGCTTCCTCTCTGTGCCATCGTTAAATTTGTTTAACTTTGGTGTATGCACTTCATTGTGCTTTGGGGAATGACTCTCGAAGCCCATAAACTAATGCTTTGCAAAGCCTAAACAAGAATGTTTTAAGCCTGTGCTAGAAAGACCTCCTTTTATGATGTGAGTGGAAAATAAAGGGATTTTTCTGTTAACCATTCATGCATTTCTAATGTAAGAAAGAGAGACAGAGAAAGACAGAGAGACAAAGAGAAACCAAAACTGAAAATCACAAAGGAAAAGCTTCAAGCTGGCTAACATATGTACTGCCATTTGGAAGCCCTACTGGGGATTCTGAATGCACAAATGCCTTCAGATGAACTGGTCCCTTTGTAGGACAGTCACCATCCATGCTTCTTCATTATATGGAGGCTTACAAAATAAAAACTGAAGGCAGATACCTTTCCCCCAATCAAGCCATCATAGTATGTTAATTAATTATTGTAAATGTCATACTGTACACCAAGAGTTTTAAGACATTTCATATTTTGTTCTTTAAAAAAATCAGTGAGGTTCTACAAAGCTTGAATAGTTTATTTAATCCTGAGTGATTTTCTCTGTAATTAGTATGGATGATTTATAATCCATCAAAGCTAAATTGGGCAATTAGCTTCTGTCTTCTTTTATCAAAAAGAGTTACAAAGGCTCCAGCCATGAGTACTGTCATTACTTACAATTATTCCCAACATGGTTTTTTTCAAGCCATGATAATCAAAATGGTAATCACCAAACACAGCCGATCCAAATTAAAAACCAGTAAAACACTCTTGGACTGTACAGATATGTAAATGTTTGCACAGTTTTGTGTGTCATGTGATTCAAAGCTGGGACATTTCTCAAACGTTTGGTGATTTCAATACTATTTTTCTACCAAATGGTAGCAAGAATAATGTCATCTAGTCAATGCTTCAGCACCAAGCTATTCTTATAGAGGAAAAGGGATACATGAACAAGGTATTAGTCCAATAACACTTACACTCATGGGCTAAGTTGTATTTAACTTAAACCTTTAGAGCTTCAGAAGATTGTTAACACATGTGTGTTGAGTTGAGGAAACAAAGATCCTGTCCTTCATATTGTCACATATTCTCAGGAGTGGTGACATTGTGGGGAGAAGTTGACTCAGTACCTAGTAATTGAAACTGTGCCCCATTGGCACTGTCATAATTATTTTTTAACACAGTCAATAGGCCTCTATGGGGAAACAGTTCAAATAATGAAGCATTATTTCAAATCTGTGTACAACACTGACTGCACATTCACAGAAGAAATTAAGAACATATAAAGATGAACAGAGCTACTTCTGCCAAATAGAGTCATTTGTATAGAGCACAGACTCATGAGTATTTTAGCATCCCTACCAGTTTCCTATGATGCTTCTAACACAAAAATTAGCAGCTTTGAAAATTATCCATGTATTCAAAACTAGAAAACATTATTCCTACACATAGATTAGTTCATTCAGGCATGTTTCAAACTCAAGGCTTGAGATGCTGCTGTGTGGTACTGTTCTTTGGGCAACAGAGTTAAAAAGAAACCCTACTTTTAATTATATATATACACATATGTATGTATATATGCATATATATTTCAATATATATCATATTCTTTCATTTGTCCTTCAAGAAAGGGACAACTATGAAAAGTTCTGTAAATGCACGTGTGGCATTATCACAATAAAAGAAAGAAATTCTATTCTTTCTTCTCTCATAAAGTCTTCTCTTTTTCCTTGCTTTTCTAAAGTACAGCCACCCTCAAAATAATAATTTGGGTCTTGTTGTAAATATTTTTTAAAACAAAATAATTTGTCCTTAGATGAGTTCAAGTGATTCACTGTTGTTATTCACAACTGCTTATTTGCCTGCTGATTTTTATCCCCTCGTTTAAACTGGAGGAAAATTTAGTGAGTCGTGGTAACAGGTAGCAGGCTTTCCTGAGGTGTGCTGGACCCTGGGTTCTGTTGCCAGTATCACAGAAGCAAAAAGGTATTTATAAATAAGAAAGTACATGTAACATCAGCTGGAGAGAATATTAAATCTGGTAACTTTTTTCCTAAACTAAAAAAAAAAAAATCTCCTTCTTAATATACTGCTTTTGAGTTTCATAAAATAAGTATATGAAGCCACAAAAGGAAAAGGCCAGAAGACAGTGTTTGAATTTTGAGATATCAAATGAAGTCCAGTCCATTGCATCTAACATTTGGTGAATGAATGTAGCATGTGTAAAAGACATGGTAGAAAGGCCAACCCTAGTTCCTCTCCTAACCCTTTTGCTAATCTTATAGCAGATAATGATGCCTTAATTAACAATGGCATTGCTGCGGGTTTTGCTCACTAACAGCGTTGTTGTGCGTTCTGTGGCTCTGTGTATTTTGTCTGCCGTGTACAGGAATTCAAACCCATTGGTACCGCGCACAACAGAAGGGCCCAGCCTTTCGTTGCAGCAGCCAACATTGATGACAAAAGACAGGTAGTGAGCGCTTCCTATAACTCACCAATTGGGCTCTATTCAACTAGCAATATCCAAGATGCACTGCATGGACAGCTGCGGGGTCTCATCCCCAGTTCACCTCATAAGTAAGTACTACTGCTCAGTCCTGGCCAGTGTTCTTCATGATGTGGTTTCTTTCCCAACGTCCAGGTCTTAACGTTTCCTCCTTTACTGTATTGAAAGTACTATTACACTTCTGTCTTTAAAAAGAAGCATCTAGAACTTGGCTCTAATTGTTCTGGAGCTGGGTCAGCCAGTTCCTGAATATTTAGTAGCTACAAGGTTTAAAGAGGAAAGAAGAAAAAAAAAAAAAGAAATCTCTAGTTCCGTCATACCCTTCCTAGTCATGTCGATATTTGGTGATAAATCCTCCTCTCCGCACAATTCTGAGGCATTTACTTTTACCCCCAAGAGATCGAGCTGCCACTGAGGGATTTTTCTTTAACCCTTTGTTTTTACAGGATATGAACTACTTTGAACACAAGCACAATATTCGGCCCAAACCTTTCATAATTCCAGGCCGAACCAGGTCATAAATTCTGAGATTGTGAAGTTTGAAATGCATGTTGCTTTAATCAATTCTTACTAATCACTCAGAGAAGTAACTTTGAGGCGTCTAGAGTGACGTTTCATTTGTGAAGCTTATTTCAAGAGCAAAAGGAGCAGCTCACTTAGCAGCAAACAGTCGCCAAATGGCATCCATTACTGAGGGTAAATATTGACTAGATGGCAGGCCTGTGAAATTTTATGTGATCACCATGTGTATTTATAACTGGTGCCCCAGAAGCTCTGCGGATCCTATCCAGAACACAGTGACCTTTGAGGCAGGCCGATGTACCCTGTCCCAGGTCAGAAAAGCCCAGCCTGCAGAGACAAAAAAAAAAAAAATAGAAACCAGCCCCAGCTTGGAGCAAAAGGAAGCCAGAATTATTTTACAATGTTTGACAGACTTTGACCAACCCACCAGCTCAGTGCCTGCTTCTCTTTTCATCTTCAAACCCACCATTTTAGCCCTTACATAAGAACAGCAGCAGTTCATACGTTTGGATCCTTGGAAAAGAAGAAAGACTCCATGAGACAGAAACTTTTCTATCTGGTAAAAGCCAATATAAGATGAGAGAGAAGCAATTGCTATGAGTATTGCTGACTCTCATGGGATACATTGTATAAACCATAAAAATAACAATAAACAAAAATCTAAATTCATCTGCCAGTCAGAGAAGGAATTATAGCTACACAATCTTTTCCAGAATCTTCTCTAAAATTTGAACTTGAACTTCAGCTGAAAGGGATATCAAAATTACAAATTCAGGAAACCTCAAACCTGACCTTCAGTTAACCAGACACTGTCAATCAGACTAGGTGGATCCTAACTGGTTAGAAATATTGCATCATGGTTTATATTAGATGCCCCAAACTGGTAGCCCATAGGTGAACTCAGTCCATAAGTATGAGCGATTCAACTCTCCCACTGTTTGCTATATGTGGGAATTAATTAAATATCTTTACATGCCAGCTTATTGAAATGCCCATCACTGTTAAGTATGTGTTAACTGGTACATTTTTTATAATTATGTGACTGACCCTATGGGCACTTAACTCCTGTGGCCAGTAAACCTTTACATAATATATGATCTTGAAGTGTAGACTATTCAATAAGCTATGGGAAGGGCCAGAAGATTGTTTCTAAATAAGCCACACGATATTTATAATGTCACATACAGAAAGAAATGGAAGAACGGAAAGAAGATGATAAGAAAGCTGTGATGTCACATGAAGTGCCTTTGTTAGGCTGACTCCATCTTTTATCCCCAGAACCTAGAAATGAGCCTGGAACCTAACAATGTATGTTCATCACATATGCATTGGATAAAGGAATAAAATCTTGAGTACTCAGTGTTAGCCGCTCTCTCCTCTCCATCATCCAGCTCTGCACCATCCTCTTTGTTACCTTGTTTCTATTCCTTTTCTTCTTCACCCTTTCCCCAATACCACCCCTACACCACTCCACCTTCAGTTACATAACACATGATATTAAAAGTTAAAAATTCACAGGGCATCAGTGGAGTACACTTTTAATTCCAGCACTCTAAAGGCAGAGGAAGGTGGATCTCTGTGAGTTTGAAGCCAGCCTGGTCTACAGAGCTAGTTCTAGGGCAACCAGGACTACACACACACACACACACACACACACACACACACAAAAAAAA
>PVIH01000107.1:207979-261441 GCA_004025045.1 Sigmodon hispidus | reverse complement strand
GATCTTTAGTTTTCATCCTAACTTTAAAGTAGTGATAAGGACAAACATCCACAAGTTTATCCCTTACAGATATCTCTTAATATAACAGAATTTAGAAGAAATGGATCCTCTAAAAAATAGGTGAATGAATAAAAATCAAGTACCTGTGTACAGGTTCTAAAGACAAGTGGAAACACCTCTCTATTTATCTTTTCTTTCTCTGTGTCTACATTATGTGCTCTACCCTAGTGATTTTTCCTCAAGGTACAAGTTTGAGAGGCTACACACCAAGCTACCATTCCCCTGTGAATGAACAACTGGTTTCATCTGAAGTTAAACAGGTGTAGTTGATTTATGTGTCAGTGTGCCTGGTGTTTAGTGTAAGCTCTGGCCCAGTTTGATTACTTCATCACAGCTGAGGCCATTTAAAAGCACCAGCATGTTTTTTTTTAAATATTGAAATATGTGACATTTTTAAAGCCAAAGCAATAACTCAAAAATATGCACAAGATATTTTTATAGATCTGGATGTAAAAAATGAAATGTTTCTAGGCAGTTTTAAACAAGTTACATTCAGAAACCTGCCTTCCTCTCCTGAACTTGGTCCTGGGGAAATTTGTTGTTTGTAGAAGAACCCACCTGGGTTATGAAGTAATTATGGTCAGCATCCTTCTACAGGTGATCCTGCCACATTACTGAGACAGCCTGGAGAGATGACACTAGGATCTGCATTCCAGGTCATTAAGGATAAGCTCCTGAACTCATGAGGACATTCCACAGTGCCTGGAGTCCCTGAGAACAATTTTTTTTTTCAGTCAACACAGGAACTCTTTTAACATTGTCTTGGATATTTATAAAAGGTCACTCTTGTTGATGTTACATCATTTCCTCCATTTAGTAGACACAAGCCCTTTACTTATTAGTCACAGGACCCCAATTTGAATGATAAAGGAAGGAGAAATAGAAGACACAATCTTTGACAAATTAAAACCATATGTGCATATATATCAATATACAATCCCTAATAGCAGAAAAAAATTGTTAATTATAGCTCAAAATAAAATGTATCTATGAGTTCAAGTCGATGACAGCTTACCCAGCATCTAGCATCCTGCCTGATGCACAGGAAGTCAAAGAAGTTCTAAATCTTTCCTGAATGGGTTCGTTATGTTGGTCCCTCAACATAACTCACTGTCTCAAACTCCCATTTTTCAAGTTCATGAACCTCATTACACTTACGTCAAATCATTTAATCCTGACTAAATTGCTCTACAACAGAAAAAATTCTTTCTTCCTTTTAACAGTTAAAGTCAATTTTAGGAATTGGTACCAAGCCAGAAAAAAAAAGAAAAAAAAGAAAAGAAAAGAAAACGGTGAACAAGGCCAGATGGCATTTTGGAATGTGACCTAACTGATGTCCTGACTGAGGTTTAAACAAATTCTCAACAGGCTAGGGCAAAAGAGATGGTGCAAGAAGTTGTATTGTGCAGCACAAGATTAAAAAGGAAAAAAAAAAAAAAACACCTTATTTATTGACAGTATTGTCCAGAATAACCAGGCAGCAACAATATTGACTTTAAAAAAAAGTGCCCAGCATCTTTGGGTTTGGTGTCTATGTAGGGCTGTAGTTAACAATAGTAGCCTTTTAAAGTAAATGCAAAGATGGGGTCCCATACTTCACAGCTGAGACCACTGACTGTAAGGTAATCACATCACACACATGTGTGTGTCTCAGGTTCCCAGCAACACTAACAGGCATTCGTAACAGAGGTTTACATTAACAGCTCGACATAGCTCAATGATAGAGCGATTGTTTAGAATGCATGAGGCTCCAAATTCAAGTCCCAGAACCAAATTAATAAATTAACAAATGCATGGCAGTTGTGGCTGGTTGCCAATTCAATTCCACAAAGAGGACCAATCACCCGAGTTCTTGACTAGGACAACCAACCCCAGTAATATTTTTAAAGTTCTTAAAACCCCTTAAAAGAAATTTTTTTAAAAAAAAAATATGCATGGAAATATGTGTGTGCATCCAAAATCTTGCATGAAGCACCTCTGTGCAAAGGAAACAAGCCTTAGCCTAGGATAGCATCTGAATAATCCAATGATCCTACTCATTCTGTAGTCATCAACTGAACGGTGATAAGCATTTATTGTCTGTTTCTACCACCTTACTAAGGTATTTAAAGTATATTCTTAACAAAATAGGTGTAAGTGAACAATAAGATAATATACTGAAATAGTAAAGTATTGATAAAATTGTGCAAAAATATAATCTTTATTTATCCTTACCCATAAGTTGTCAATTACTATTTAGTCAATCAAGGCTCAACTCTGACTGAAACATGCTTGTTTTAAAATGTTCAGCCTAAATCTTCATACTATATAATGTTACTACTTGGGAAATACCCTTATTTATAAACTAATTACAAAATTGAGAGACGTGAAAAGACATCTAACTAGTCTTCCTCCACCATTTACCTATGATATTGTCAGAAACTAAAATATTTGGCTTATTTTTTAAAAATGAGAATAGACACTTATTGTCTACCTGCTTTGCATATCCTTTCTACATGCCAACCCTCAACCTGCCAGAAGCAAGCCAATAAATGCAATATCACCCCAACTTTTCATTCTGTTCAGATTTTGCGTGTGGGAATTTTTGCATTGTCTCTTTTAGAAACACGTTAGCCAGTGTTTTTAGACTGATACGATCAATACATCTGTCCCCAATCCCTTCTAACCTATCTGTACTTGTTTTCTGTGTTCTTCCGGTTCCTCCGTCATCTCTGTGTAACCTTGTCATTAACACAGTGGCAGCAGTACTCCTTCCGGTATTGACTGTGGCAGTGGGCGTAGCACCCCTTCCTGCGCCAGTACCGTTAGTACCATCTGCCCGGGTGATTTGAAAGTTGCTGCTAAGATGGCCCCTAACATTCCTTTGGAAATGGAACTTCCTGGTGTGAAGATTGTACATGCCCAATTTAATACACCTATGCAGTTATACTCAGATGACAATATTATGGAAACCCTTCAGGGTCAGGTTTCCACAGCTCTAGGGGAGACACCCTCGATGAGGTAATATGAGTCTTTTTGAACCGTTGTCATATTAACTGAACACATGGGCAGTGTCTACTTTGACAGGATCTTTTAACATTGTCTTGGTGGAAAGAAAGCTATTCAAAAACGTCAAAGAAAAGCTTATTGCAAACTTTTAAGTCTGGTGATAAAACTTATCTACATAGATAATAGGACCGGTAGAAATAAAATGAAATCACATAAAGACAAAGTGGATGTTTTCTGAAAGCTGCAGTGTACTTTATAAATACCTGATTTAGCATTCTCAGAAGTGGCTTGTGAATTTACATCTCTTTTATAGGTGAAAAGATTAGAAGTGGGGGGGTGGGGAAGCCCAAACACTGTTATGGGATGATTCTTTCTCTTCCTCTAATTGGAGGATGTGGAAAGGATTGTTTTGTCATTTAAAATGTTTGCATTTCATTAAGGTTTCATAAACAAATGCTTCAAGTTGTTAGTGAAGATATTCAATTCCCATCAGTCTTTATTTTGACTAGTTTCTTCTTTGTTATTAATGTCTGTCCCAAGTACCTTTGCCACCCAGGTTTTCTAATGAAAAAGATTTATTATGGAATAAAATCCCACTGCTTCTTTTAGTATTGCAAAATCACTTTTTATAAATTTTTGTGATACTTGAGGATGCTCTGTAGCAATATCTCAGAGCTGTCTCTGGGTTTATACAGTGAGTAAATCCCAAAGCCATTTTGTAAAGAAATATATATAATATATATAATCACATATATGATTATTTTAAAACATAGCAGGTATATTTTGGGTTAGGGTTAGGTTATTGATGTATACACAGATAAATTTCTGGGTGATATAGTTCAATAACAAAGTATTTAGTGCCTAACAAGTAATATTATGATAACATTTTTAAGTGTTCATTATTAATATGTTTACTGAAAGCATAGTAAATAAAATTTCTCTCAATATTATTAGTGTGCCTATTAAAAATAAAATAGTCACTGTAACAAACATTCATGGAAGTTATTACCTTGTATGGTTTGAAACACTGTTAGGTGAATTTCATCAACTGACAAGTTATATAAAACTTGGTTTTATATCAAAGAGGGGAATATTTAAACTTCTATGCATGAGAATAACCAAAATGAGCTCACTCCTGTACTGTGTCTGCTGTCTTCTTTCTATAAAAGGGGGGAGGTATTTGTTGACATCTATAATTATATAGCCCTCAGAAACAGGTCTTGTTTTTTAATCTACCATATCCTGACAGAAGTCACATGGTATTTCATTTGAGAGTAATCCTTGATCAGCATTTACTGTAAACAAAGGATATTTGTCATATTACCTCAGGGGGCTCATGGCAATGCTTCACCAGCTATGTTTGTGTTTCAGTGAACCCACAGCCTCAGTACCCCCTCAGTCGGATGTGTACCGCATGCTCCATGACAATCAGAATGAGCCCACTGCTCCTCGACAGTCTGGTTCTTTCAGGGTGCTCCAGGAACTGGTGAACGATGGGTCTGGTGAGTCTCTACTAGGATCTACTGACATATTTGTAAAGGCCCTTGGATTGAGAAAAGGAATTGAGAAACAGGCAATGTGTGTCTGCATACTGATTTTAGTCAGTATTCTAGAGTCTTTGGTCAAAAGGATTTTCTGGACATATCCAAGTATTCATGAAATGAAACCATTCATTTAAATAAAAAGCACTAAAAACATAATTCAACCTATAGTAGTCAAGGGCCAACATAGCTTATTAATCAAAAGATTTACTTTTCAATAGATACTGTAAGATTTCTCAGCTCCTTCCCCCCACAACTCCTTAGAGTATTACCAACCTCGGGGCAAAAAAGCAAGAAATGGCTGGGCTGTGGTGGGATTAAAAACCTTTAATCCCAGCACTCCAGAGGCAAGCATAGCTCTGAGTTTAAGGCCAGCCTCTAGTGAGTTCCAGGATTGGAGGGCTACACAGAGAAACCCTGTCTCAAAACAAACAAACAAACATAAAAGAATTAATGTTAAGAAAATTCTCCAGGACAGCCAGAACTACACAGAGAAACCCTGTCTTGAAAAACTGAAGGAAAAAAAAAAAAAGCATGAGATGAACCCACCTATACTGCTCACTCTGTATTACTAAGGTTTCACAAACCCAGGAAGGTAGAAACTATTATTTGCCCCAGTTGACAAATGAAAAAGAGGCATAAGAAAAGAGGACTGGGATAAGGTTATACAACCAGTATGTAGGAGAGCTGACCTCTCACCCACTTCTGTTGACCTCTGCTTTGTACCTCAGCCCATGATTTTTTGCCCCCCCCCCAGAGATATATACTGCCCTTTAAGAGTCACATAAAAGGCAAAAATGCTTCATTAGGAAATTAAGTGTTGGTGAGGTTCTAGAAATAATAGCCAACTGGATTATCAAAAGTGTGGATGTGAATGATGCAACCACTTTGGAAAACAGGGCAGTTGTTCCTTAAAACATGCATTAAGAAGGGATCCAGCAAGTCTGTACCTAGACAGACATCTCAAAGCAGAACCAAAAACACATACTTGTGCAATGGTATTCCAGTTATTCACAAGGACCAAATAGATGGAAACATTCAAATACCCATTGAGACCTCAGTGGATAAACAAGATGTGACAGAATACCTAAGACACATATTATTCCACCTTTAAAAGGTATGAAATTCTGACCAGCGATAAAATATGAATGAAGCCTGAAAGCCTTATGCTAGATGAAAAGAACAGGACATAAAAGGAAAGAAATGGTTGGGCCTGTTTATACGAGACATCTAGAACAGACAAATTCATAAACAGAAAGTGGAGAAGGTTTCTAGGGAAGGAAAGGAGGAGAAGACCACTTCCTGTTTGGTAGATTCTCCGTCCCCAGTTTCTGTCTACAGGTGATGAAAAGATGATAAAATGTACAGTGATGTGCAGCAGGTGAGCTGCATTCTCAAGAGCCATTGGGATGGTAAATTTTATGTCGTATTTTCTTGCGAAAGACATCACGTGAAAGGTACCACACCTCTGCTCCTTTGAGCTCCGTGCAGCAGATTTCATTTTAAGGAGGCCTGTTTCAGCAAGTCTCTCCTGTGCCAGTGGGCCCTCCCTTCTTTGAAACCACGGTGCAGATGCAGATGAAGAATTCCTTGGTCTGAAGTGCACACTTTAAAATAGACTCCAAGTACAAACCGGAGCCAGCTGTTCCCCACCATAAATGGAAACACTCTGTTTTTCAGATGATCGCCCTGCTGGAACGAGAAGTGTGAGAGCCCCAGTTACGAAAGTCCACGGTGGAGCTGGCAGTGCCCCCAGAATGCCACTCTGTGACAAGTGTGGGAGTGGCATTGTGTACGTCTTTCTTTTAACTCAAAAATTCACTTTGAGTCTTGTTGGCAGGTTTCCATTTCTTGTACTTTTAAGCCTTTTAGAAGAGGCGATTTTTGTAAAGGTTAAATTTCTGCTCGTTGACTTAAAATAGAACATCTAATCCTTTAGCATATTTGGACAGTGTGCCTTAGGCATAGCCGTAAACTGGGCTGGAATGTGAGTCAGCAGCCTGCACCTTCTGAAAGACTTTTGTGGGAAAAAAAAAACAAAGATTCTGCCCAAATGTTTATATGAAAACAATTTCCAAGAGTCGTGACTTCCATTTTTAAAAATTAATTTCATTAATATGTAGTCTTTGACTACTTAGTCTTTATATAGAAGAGAAACACATGCAGAGGCCACTGGGTTGTAGATTTAACTGCATTGTGTTATCAATTATTTTAATTATACAAATATCAAGACATAAATTTAAAATAAATACAGTCAGCTCCCATCATCAAGAAACCCCATGTGTAAACAGTCACCTTTGCTAATTCAGATTTTTTTTATTTTTATTTTTTGATTTATTTATTTATTATGCATACAGTTTTACAGAAGAGGGCGCCAGACCTCATCATAGATGGTTGTGAGCCACCATGTGGTTTTGCTGGGAATTGAACTCAGGACCTCTGGAAGAACAGTCAGTGCTCTTAACCTCTGAGCCATCTCTCCAGCCCCCTAATTCAGATTTTTTTAAGAGAGTCGAATCATCTTAAATGGCTTTCATGTGACCACTTCTTTCATTCCTTGATCCTTTTTCCCCAGCACAGAGACAAAAAATCTTCCCTGTTGTCCAAGAGAGCAGTGAAGGAAGAGGGGTCCTGGTTAGAACGGAGGGGACAGAGGGTGGGGGGTGGAAAGAAAAGAGGGTGGTAACAGAACCTCTGAAAACACAGAACTCACGACATCACCAAAAGTAATTGCTCCTAAACAAAAAGAAAACATGTCTTTGGTTAAGGTGAGCCCACCCCGTGGGTGTGCCATCGCTACTCAGTTGGCCCTAGGTTGGAAAGTCAGCTGGAGGACCTGGCTCAAAGTGACCACATATATTATGGCTCCCATTTGTAAAGAAACTGGGGGTGGAGCATGAGCCTGGAACCTACTATGACTGGAACCTCTCTAAGTTACTTGTCTGAGACTTGAAAACTATTCACACCTCCGTATCAGAGAGAAAGGTAATGGTGAGGCCGAGTTGTGTCAGACAAATGCCCAGTGTGCTCTGTGGATCCTGACTGTGAAGCTGCCCCAGCTTACAGCAGCATCCTCTCCTTTTCTGAACTGGTTTCACCTGTGTCCGTCTTCTCCCCTGCAGAGGTGCTGTTGTCAAGGCCCGGGATAAATACCGGCACCCGGAGTGCTTTGTGTGTGCTGACTGTAACCTCAATCTCAAGCAGAAGGGCTATTTCTTCGTGGAGGGGGAGCTGTACTGTGAGACCCACGCGAGAGCCCGTACGAGACCCCCAGAAGGCTACGACACCGTCACTCTGTACCCTAAAGCTTAAGTCCTATGTAGACGAGAACACGCATGCACTCACCCACGCTCATTTACACTGGCCGTTTATGATATGGATGGCTTTAGCAGAAGGATCTTGAACAGTCACCTCCCAATCTGAAGCCAAGGCTTTTAGGCATGTATCTTATTGTGCAGTGAGGGAAAGAAATGAGGAGTCAAAGGTCTGCCTAGTGATAAGAAAAAAAATAAGTATTATCTATGGTTTGTAATTCTTTATCCCTGGGGACAACAATGGTGACATTTAAAGCAATGTTTCAATGTTACTCGCCACAATTTCCATCTGTTATATAATTGGGTGTGTAAAGACCTGGATATTTGGGGAGAGTCAAGTGGTTTTTTTCCTTCAAAATTTGCTTTTTGATAATTGTAGTAAATAATGCCAAACAGCAATCTTGTATTCTAACAAAATCCCCATGTGTCTGTGTCTATTTTTCCTAACATGCTTGTCAAGAAGACATTTCCAGGATTTCTCTGTTTTATATACAAACAGCCGTACCACTGGATAAAACAAGCACAATAAATCTGTGTGGTAACGGTGGATTCATCATTTCAGCAAGAGGACAGAAATGTAAACTAACAAATATTTTAAGAAATTGATGTCCTCATTAGTTTTATAGTTCAGTCTGCAGGGGTTGTATGGCAGGGGTTGGGATATGTGCATGGGGAGGGGGCCTGAACAGTGGGACCCTGTTTATGCGGGCCAGAGATCACCCTTCATGCCCTTCTTCTAAAGCCATCAACATTGGGCTTTGAGTCTCTTGCTGGGACTCTAGGACTTACTGATTTGGCTAAGATGAGTGGTCTGCAACCCGGGGATCTGCCCATCTCTGCATCCCCAGCTGATAGTACAGACAGCTGTCAGGACCCCTGCCTTTTAGAGTGCTAAGGATCAAACCCTGGCCTTCACGCCTGGTAGACAAGCGCCTCACTGACCTAAGTACTTCCTGTACTTCCAAGGCTCCCTCACAGTTACATAGGAGCCCTGGGCTTCTGTTGATAGGAAGAGCATTAAACTTTTCTAGTTTAAGGTAATTCAATACCTTTCCTATTATACATTTTTTTTTTTTGCTTTGACTTGGGCTTTTTTTAATCTTTTAGGTTTACTTATTTTATTGTATGTAGAGGAGTATTTTGCCTGCAAGTATATATGTGTACCACGTGCATGCCTGATGCCTACAGAGGTCAGAAGAAGGGGTGAGTCCCCAGAACTGGCGTTCTGGAAGGTTATGAGCCACTGTGGAGATGCTAGGAACTAAAGTCTGGTCCTCTGAAAGAATGACAAGCTTGTAACTAATGAGCCATGTATCTACCCCCGGCATGGGCTCTTTTGATGAAATGTCTTTTTCACATAAACATTCAGGGAAATGGGAAGTTTGAGGTCCATCGGCATTGCTTCTCTGACTTGGCAGCACCCTCTGCTATATCCTAGGATGACACTGACCTCTATGAGGGGGGGGGCGCTGCCTCTGTGATGGGCTTGCTGGTCTCCACCACCGATCTCCATGCCTTTGCTGGGAACTTGTTCATGGCATAGTTCAGCACAGGCTTATCATTGTTCCTTTATCACCTCCAAAACTTTTAGCTCAGTCTTCCAAGGAGGCTTGAATTTGGACATGAATTCTGTCTGGCCCCTGGCAGGGACTGTCTGCCATGGAAGAAATCTTGCTAAGACTCACCTTCCCAGTCAGCCTAAGCTAGCCCCACAGCCAAGCCCTTGACTTGTACCTCTCACCTTTCTTCAAAGGTAACACTAGGACAGTTCTGAATCTGTCTTTTTAAAGGTCACACAGTGGGAAAGCAGTGAGATGAGACCAGAAGGTAGTCAGCCATGCTGTGTAACAGCCCTGCTGCTCCATTCACCTGAAGCAGATGTCTTCTTCCCATGGCGTCCAGTATGAAACACTTAACTGTCTCTGACCCTGATTTACCTATTTGGCTCCCACAGGCATTTGCCATAGTAACCTTGCAATGAAACATGTTTGTTACTAGAGCTATTAAAACTAGTAAGTTCCGACTGAAGTCTAGGAGGTGAATGTATATAAAATGCATTTTATTTTTGTTCAAAGATTAAGAATTTGTCCTGGAAAACAAAGTTTGGCAAAGTGGAGAGTAAATGAATAGTAACTGTGACTTAGAAAATCTGAAAAGATTAAAACCAAAGCAGCAACTGAGAAAATGGAAATATAAATGGATTTACTTCCTAGACTCTTAAAGAGCATGAGAATTGACAAGATGGCCAGAGGTTAAAGATGGAACCACTGAAAGAGAAATAAATGGAATTTATTAAGACACTCTTCAAGACTGGGGACTCAGCTCAGTCAGTGGAGTTCCTTGCTTCCCATATGCAAAGCCCCAGAGTTGATTCTCAACTTTAAACCACCCAAGTATGAGATGCACATCTGTAATCTTAGTGCTCAGGAGGAAAACCCAAGAAGGTCGGAAGTTCAAGGTCATCGACAACTACATAACACTTTTAGGACACTGTTTCGAAGCACAAACAACAACAAAGTAATGTGTATATAACCCCCTCCCATACCTCACACTTCTTCAGGGAGTCAGTGAACCCTACACAGAAAAGGAAAACACAGCACTGTTGAGCTAGAAAGGAAGCACATAGGATGATTGTATTCTTGACTGAACATAGATAAATTAAAGCTGAATGGCTCACAAAGAAACATTAGGCGTTAGTGTACACTGAGTTCTGGATGTTAGATGGTATTTTCCAAGCTTGGCCTGGGGACATGCGTCTGTAATCCCAGAATGTGAGACTCAGATGGAGTATCTTGAGGTTGGGGTCTAGCCTGGGTTACCCATAGAGACCTTGTCTCAACTAATCAATCAATGGACACAGAAATAATGATGGTCTTTTTTTAAATTATAGTTCACGTTTTAAGTACATTAGAGTATGCAGTGAGTTGCTCACACTCAAGTTTAATAAGGAACTTATTATAATAGTGTCTGTAAAAGTCTGAGATTTCAGAGAGATATGGGTGTAATTAAATAATTTATATTATATAATTAAGTCTTCTGAAATATGCTCCAAAGCTTCACATTCATTATTTAGAATAACTACTATTCTTCAAACAATTCAATCTAAAGTTTTTAATATGTAGAAAAATTTAGAGTTAATAAAACACAATGAATACCATATGAAAACTTTTTAAAAAAATCAATGATAAAAATTAAAAGGAGTTTTTAAAAGCATTTTCTTGAACATTTTGTTATTTTTATGTGTAGGAGTAATTTGCCTGCATGTATGTCTGTGCACCACATGTGTATACAGTGTCCACAGAGGCCAGAAAAAGAGTTAGATTCCATGGAACTAGAGTTACAGATGGTTGTGAATCACCATGTGAGTCCTGGGAATCAAACCTGGGTCCTCTTGAAGAGCAGCCAATGCTCTTAAGCACCGAGCCATTTCTCAGGTCCCAAGAATGTTTTAAAGCAAATGAGTGAAAAAGAAATTGTCTCCTTATATTGTATTTTGACCTTCAGTAATGAATTCATGGCAGAAACCTATGAAGAAACTTGTGCCATGAACAACAACAAAAAAGGAATGCTTTTGGTTTAACTTAGATCAGAATATATTTCATTAGGAACAAAAGAAAGAAAGACTTGGACATAGTTTAGATTAACAAACTGAAGAAATCCAAAATATGTAATGACACTATCCGTGTTAAGGTATAGTGTATTCTTGCACCTCTTTTTTTTCTTATGAATAAAGTCTCATTTTTTATTCCTGTATCCCCTTGTTCAAACTCCCTTCCTCCACACACACCCCCACAGTCACTCTCTCGTCTCCCCATCTCCTTATCTTCTCCCCAGCAAGGGCAGGAGGTCCCAAGGTCCCAAGGTGGCTTAGTTCAGCATCCACTCCAGGCAAATCTGCTTTCTTCACTCCCACATCAAGACTGACTCAGGTGTTTCTTTAGAGGGAATGGGCTCCAAGGTGCCAATCCAAGGTGCTTCAGATTCCAAGCTGTTCAGTGGCTGTGGTTTGCAGCTTGGACATGCTTTGCTTTTTGTTTAAAGTCCACTAATGAGTGAGTACATCCCCTGCTTATCTTTCTGAGTTTGTGATACCTCACTCAGGAGGATATTCTCCAAATCTATCCATTTGCCTGCAAATTTTAGGATATCATTTTTTCTTACTGCTAAGTAGTACTCCATTGTGTGGATGTACCACAGTTTGTTAATCCATTCTTCAGTTGAGGGACATCTAGGTTGTTTCCAGGTTCTTGCTATTACAAATAATGCTGCTATGAACATTGTTGAGCTAATGCCTTTGGAGTGGGAATGTGCATCTTTAGGGTATATGCCCAATAGTGGTAATGCTGGATCTTTGGGGAGATTGATTCCTAGTTTTCTGAGAAACTGCCATACTGCATTCCAAAGTGGCTGAACAAGCTTACACTCCCACCAACAATGGAGGAGTGTTCCCCTTGCTCCACATCCTCTCCAGCATAGGCTGTCATCTGTGTCTTTAATCTTTCTGACGGGTGTAAGGTGTTATCTCAAAGTTGTTTTGATTTGCATTTCTCTGATGGCTAAAGATGTTAAGCACTTCTCCAAGTGTTTTTCTCTACTCAGCCATTTGTAATTCTTGTTCTGAGAATTCCCTTTTTAGTTTTGAACCCCATTTGTTAATTGGGTTATTCAAGGTTTGGGGCTCTAGTTTCTTGAGTTCTCTATATATTTTAGAGATCAATCCATTGTCACTTGTAGTATTGGTAAAAATCTTTTCCCATTCTGTAGGGTGTCGTTCTGTCTTATTGACAGTGTCCTTGGCTTTATAGGAGCTTCTCAGCTTCAGGAGATCCCACTTATTGATTGTTGTTATTAGTATCTGTGCTACTGGTGTTATATTTAGGAAGTGGTCACCTGTGCAAATGCACTGGAGGGTATTTCCCACTTTCTTTTCTATCACGTTCACTGTGGCTGGGTTTGTGTTGAGGTCTTTGATCCACTTGGATTTGAGTTTTGTGCAGGGTGATAGACTTGGATCTATTTGCATTTTTCTACACACTACCATCCAGCTATGCCAACACCATTTGTTAAAGATACTATCTTTTTTCCATTGAATATTTTGGGCTCTTTGTCAAAGATCAGGTGTTCGTAGGTTTTTGGTATTTTGGATCTTTAATTCGATTCCATTGATCCACAAGTCTGTTCTTATGCCAGTACCAGGCTGTTTTTATTACTGTAGCTCTATAGTATAACTTGAAGTCCTGAGGTTCTTTTGTTGAGCAAAATTGTTTTGGCAATCCTGGCTTTCTTGCTACTCCAAATGAAATTGAGTATTATTCTTTCAATGTCTGTAAAACATTGGATTTTGATGGGACGATCTTGCACCTCTTAAGTAGGAAAGCAAAGCACAATTAGTGTCTCGTCTCCAGTTAGGAGTTTATTCAGCTCTACATACCATAAAGTTTCTTGGTTGCCCGAGAACACCCAAGCGAGGTAAGCAGATGCTTTGAATCTTTTTATTAACAACTCTAGCTACAAGTGTTTGCAATGGAGCTGGAAATATGACTAAGTGCCTTGTCCTTACAGAGGACCCAAGCTCAATTCCCAGCACCCACATCAGACAGCTCACAACTGCTTGTAACTCCAGCTCCAGCGAATGCCTCTAACCACAGGCACAGAAACATACACAGACATATACACATACATATGTAAATAAATAATAGAAAAAAAAAGAAGGTTTAGCATGTTGTAGTTTGAACCAATCTGATTTTAGCCCTAAAAGAACTTGCTTCTTGAAACGATTACTCCACTATTCTATCATCATGACCGTATGTTCTTTTATTCATGCTGTGCCTTGATTCAAATAAACACTGAGGAAAGAATAAAGGGATGAAAGGAAGTCAAGCAAACAGGTCTCACCTGCCCCACGTGGCTGTTTCACAGTAATGCTCTTAGAGCTCTGGTTGCTGTGGAGAATACTTCAGTGAACATTCATCGAATACCAACAAGCAAGATGTGGCGGCGACCAGACAGGGCAAGTCATTTCACTGTTCCCATCCGTCTGCAGAGCTCTTCAAAGCTCAGGAGAGTGTTTCCTGGAGGGATTTGTAAAAACCAACTACTGTTAAGATGAGATAGTTTATCATAATTATTTTTAGATTGGGGAAATATTATTAAGCATTTTTATTTGATTACTTGACGAGAGTCACTGAGGTGTCTCATTGGGACAAGGTAGTGGCGGCCAAGCCTGAGGACCTGAGTGCAAATGCCTGAAGCCTACACAGTAAATGAGAGCTTCTGAAATTTATTCTCTGACCTTCACATTCTCAGCACTGCACACATGTGCACACATGTACACACACATACCCATGTACACACACACACACACACACACACACACACACACACACACACACACACGATAAGTAAATAGATGTTAAAAAAAAAAAATCCAAGTCAGATATTAGCATTAGGTGTGGTGGAAATGCTCTCTGTATGCCGTAAATAAAGGACTGGTTTGGCCTATGTAGAGCACCGTAGAAGTGGGTGGAGGATCAGAGCACAGGAGGTAGAAGGAGGGTGGAGTTAGTCGCCATCCGACCCCCGAAGGAGGAACATGTAGAGATATGGGCTGAGCCATGGGCTGAGCCATGTGGTGGGAAGATTAATGGAAATAGGTTGAATTAAGATGAAAGGGCTAGCTAGTAATGTGCTTAAGATATGGGCCAAACAGTATAAAGTATATAAGTGTCTGATTCATTTCTTTGGGGGACAAAAGCCGCCTCGCGGACCAGGTTCCAAATCTCTGCCGCGGGTCAAGGTCTAAACCTCTGGGCCTAAACGGGCCCAGGAAAACTTCCTACAACAATTAGGTTTTCAAAAAACTTAGCAATGTGGCTTAATATGCAGAGAATGTCCAAACATGTATCTTCTTTTCTCTAAGAGTAATGCACAGCCGACATTTTAAATTACAAAAAAAAAAAAAAGCACAATTCTACAGCCATCATTCAAAGGGGAATAATAACACCTTATCAAACCATAGTTACTATCCCCCCATAAAAAGCATCTGCTATATGAACATTTTAAACTCAGATTATATGAAATATTTGCTGGGCATGGTGTTGTGCACACCCTTGATTCCAGAACTCAGGAGGCAGAGGCAGGCAGATCTTTGAGGCAGGTCTGGTCTACATAGATAGTTCTAGACCAGCCAGAGCTAAAGAGTAAGATGCTGCCCCCACCTCAAAAAAGGATATATGAAATAAGGGTCAGCAAGATGGCTCAGTGAGTAAAGATTTCTGCCATATGATCCTGGAGACCTGAGTTCAATCCCTAGGACCCATGACATTATCTTTATTTACTTTTTACTGTTTTGTGGTAAAGAATACATGACATAAAAATTTTAACTTAATGCCTTCATAAAAAGGTAAGGAGAAAACAATCTACAAAGTTGCCCTCTGACAAACACACATGCATGCATGTATGCATACACACACACACCTAATAATAGTAATATAAAAATTTTTAAATATTATATAAAATACAAAACATTTTAAAATAAAAATTACTCCATTCTATTTTTTTAAAGCAAGTCAAGAAAGCAAAGCTTACTGAGAAATAAATAAGCACCACCGTGGAGCTGAGAGAGGCCTTGTTACAAAGATGCCCTCCATTCTTTTATTTCTTTGATTATTTGCCTAGCAAAGAAGTACACACGTGGTCTTTCTGCAGCAGGAGCCAAATGATGATGCAGGTTTAAAGATTGGCTTTCACCTGGCCACACTCCCATTCCATACCATTTTATGAAGAATGCTGTTGTAAAGTTAAGGTTTCCCACCACAGGTTTATTCACCAGGTGTGAATCCCCGTGGTTCATTAAACCTCAAACATCTGCAAACACCTCCAGGAACAGCTGCCTGCACTATACACAGCTAAGCCAGTGAAGGTCTCTCCAGGGTTGCTGGGCCCACTCTCCTTGCAGCTAATGCTGCTGTTTAAGTAGCTAAAGCATCTGAACCTTCTAGAACACCGCATCATGCCACAAACCTTTCCACCTCCTCCTGAATCCTTATATAAATAAAATCATGTAGCAGAGACACACTAGTCTCTACTTCCTGACCTGCATATTCACCCTTTATGTTGTTCTGCATTGCCATGTTTCTGCCCTCCCCCATTGTTCCCTTTGCTCTCTGAGGCAGAAGAACATTATAATGCCTTTAAAAAAAAACAAACAAACACCACGGAGTTGGACATGCTGCAACATGCATGAGGGTTTTATTTATTTATTTATTTATTTATTTATTTATTTATTTGTTATATGTTATACAGAAGAGGGCACCAGATGTCATCATAGATGGTTGTGAGCCACCATGTGGTTGCTGGGAATTGAACTCAGGACCTCTGGAAGAACAATCAGTGTGCTTAACCTCTGAGCCATCTCTCCAGCCCTATAATGCCTTTTGAGGTCCTTGTCATTTGTAAAACATTACTTCAATCAGTAAAGAATTCTAGGCTGACAATTTTATTGGTTTTGTTTTTGTTTTTTTTTTTTTACTGTTTTTTATTGTGGTAAAGTATACACGAGATGAAAATCACTTTTAACTTAATGCATTTACAGTGTAGAGCAATTATCATAGGCAATTCCAAAATGTTTGTGTCATCCTCACGCAAAATCTGTATCCACATTAATTACAATAATTCTCAATCACCCGCTGGAAAGTGCCTGGCACTTCCATTATACTCTGTGACCCTGTAAATGTAACATTCCAACATCCTTTGTAAGTTGAATCATGCAATATTTATTTGTTGTTGTTCCAGGCTTTTTTCACTTTGCATCGTATTTTCAAAAATCATCTATGTTGTAGCATGGAAGAAAACTTTATTTCTTTTAATAGGAAAGCAATACCCCATTGTATATGTCATACCTTCCTTTGTTTATCCCGTAAATCTGTTTCTTGGAGAGTCCTATAGGTTGTTCTTGCTTTGGGGTTTTTTTTGTGACTTTTAATAGATAAGTTGCTACAAACATTTACATGTAGATGACAGTTATTTTATTATAGCACCTAATTTCAAAGAAATTAGGCAACTAAACTATGATTAAAGACTGTAAAGCAATATAAACATAAAAACAGAAAGTAAGGTGGTATTAGCAATAACCACATGCATGTGCTTTATAAGCTTGTCACCACTGCTATTGGTGTGCAATCTTTAAGCCTATGAATTTTATTCTAAATCTCACTAGGTTTCTTCCTGTCCACTAGGTTGCCTTATATTCATGCCACTATTAAGCTGAATCCATGCTTATTGTCTTTGTAATAAAAATCATTTCAATTGTGAATGAAGTACTAGGGAAAATATTATGGGATTATAAATATACTAAGCAATGGTATTGAGTAATGAGATAATTGAGACTGTCATAGAAAGAACTCTGGGTTAGGACTTGGATTCTAACTGCTGCTCTGCCGCTGGTCTTGAACTTTCTTATCCGTAGAATGGGAGGTGAAGATTGTGTAATGCTGGAGGCCCCTGCTAGTTCATGCCATCATTCAAAGACAGGAATCTGATACTAGTTTATCACTCCCAGCTGGGCTGACTTTGACAATGTGGCCAGGATCTGGGTTCCATTTAGATATTTCTTTCTGGTCCATATGCCCAAACATTACCTCAGGCTCCTGCCATGGTTCATGGTAGAACTCAAACAAGGATCGTGACTTCATTGTATAAAATAATTTGCTCTACTGAATGGACACATGAATTGCCCATTTATATAGCAAAGGGATATGTTATTTTACTAGGTTGTTGCAGAGTGAATGAGGCAGAAGATTCCCATGAGTGTCTAAAAAGTGGAAAGGAGTTTATCACTAGGGAGACAGGCATCAAGATCTGGGAGGTAAGTGAAGGCTCCCCAATACAGGGATGACTTGCCTCTGGGGGCACTCACAGAAGTCAGCACCTCTTCACCCACAGGCAATTCACAGACTGAATCTGCCTGTCCCAAGGATCTCATTGCAGGGGAAGTGTCTTCACTGTTCCTCTGTCTCCAGCATCTTTACCAAATGGACAGAGCAGTACATGTTCACCATTCTCCACTCCCGACACAAATCATACCTGCCACTCTCTTACTAGTGTCTCTTCCCAGCTCAATGCATAGACTCCATCTCTGTCTGTAGTTCCTAAAATATGAACAAGCTCACATATTTCATAAAAATATCTCTCTTTCTCTACACCTGTTCATCCCTAAGATCTTGGTGTTTCTCTAACTATCCCCTTAACATACCAAACTTTCAATAGTCAGCCTGACTCAACTCACCCAGTTTCCACTTTCTTTCCTCTAAACAAGTCTCTGAAAAGCAGTGGTCAACTGCCTAAAAGCCAGAGCTGGTTCTGAACCATGGCATTCCACCTCTCAATAGACAGAGCCCAGTTGAAATTAACACTGCCAGCAATTTAATGAGGACTGGGTCTAGAGATGTTTTCATCTGAATCAAGCTTTGAGCTGTAGAAGTGACTTCTATAGTCCACCAAAGACTTCCTAAATCGATGCTGTGAGGCTCCTTTCTCCATCAAAACACAAGCCTGGGGAACAACCATCATATTGGTGTATCCTCAGAGCAAGTTGGTGAATGTCACTTTAGCGTAGATGCCATCTGTGCCTACTGATAGCCCTATAACTCCAGATTTTAAAAAAGGTCTCGTGAAGCTGAAAACCCTAGACGTCTTTTTGTAGTCTAGTCAGAAGTTGCTAATAATAGATCTAATTAGCTGGTTTTTCTGCAGTGGTCTGAACTTTGTTCCAAATTCTTGAACCTACAACTATTGGTCAACTGGAAAAAATGTAGATTCTTATAAACGGAGAACTTGAAGGTTTTGAAGTATTGTGACTCTCAGCTTTTAAAAAAATGGTAATGTAGATTTTTATTCTATCCCATAGGGATGGACTTCAGGATAAGAAGTTAGGCTTTTTATAGGACAGTTGGAGAAATGATATCCTGGGCTAGAGAAATTATCCTGACAAAATACACTTGTGAGGCTGAACTAAATAGAGAAACTGTTACTGACCAAACCAGAAAAATTTAAGGAATAATACAAGTAATATTATCAACAGAATAAAATCTATTATTAACTACTAACTAACATAAAAACACACATACAGGTAATTATAAGTAAATTAGCAAACCAACAGTTTATGAAGAACAGAATATTACATAAGCCAAAGTATTCTAACCAACTATTTCTTAGCCAAAAAAGAACAAAGCTCAAATATCCTTACAGTGCAGACTAATAAGACATCAAACAAATGCCACATCAGCAAATGATGGTGCAGGTGACAGTGCTTGTCGCCTGTAGAATGCCACAAGGACAACAGCCACTATGACACCCCAACAAGGTGCATGACCTGAATCCACCAACTAGAAAATATCTACAAAAGACAATTGTTCTAGAATATCCTAAAATGTTAAGGTCATAGAAATTCAAGATAAACCAAACTAATCAGTCTGAACTATATTAAGCAAACAGATCATTGCAATTAAATGTAATGTATGTTCTTGGGCTGTATGATCTTTACCTACCCAAGGTATTATTGCTACAACTTCAGTGAGGTCTGAGGACTATAGGGTGATTATGCCTCAGTATTAATCTCTGAATATTAGTGGCCACACTATGCTTCTTTTTCATGTTTTTGTAAGATACACACTCAACTGTTCAGGAGAGATGGGATGTGAAGCCGGCAATTCGCTCTGAATAGTTCAAGGGAAGGGGCAGAGGAGACAGCAGCTTCCCACTCAAGCATGAGGTCCCGAGTTTCATGTCCAGCACTCATATGAAAAACACAGGTGCAACAGCACAGGCCTGTAACCCATGCATGAGGATCCCTAGGGCTCACTGGCCAGCCAGTATATACTGTCTGTGAGTGCCAGGTTCAGTGACAGACTCTGCCTCAAAAGCATAAGGTGGAGATCAATAAAGGAATATATACAACATAGACTTCTGACTTTCACAGACATGTACACATGTGCATACATATCTGCATGCACACACAAATACACGAATGTGCATACACTATACACAAATATGCAAAATAAATAAATAAATGTTTAAACATTAAAATCTATATCCCTTAAAAGGTGTTTTCTGATAGATTAATTGATTGAAAAGTTATCTTAAAATAAAAATATGTTTCTACTGAAACTAGTGCACAGATTACATTGGAAGTACCTGTCATTATGTTTTATAGTCTATGCCACCTGCTTTGATTAGTCAGTGCATGAAAATATCCAGCTAATTTCACTTATCACCACCATTCACAAATGCTGCACATAAATTAGTTGTCACATAGTATTCCATTGTTACCATATTATAGATATTAAAACATAGCATTCGATGAACTGCATTATTCATTTTCTTTAGAATAGTAGTTTAAGAGATATTAGATTGAAGAATTAGAAATTATTAAATCTGTCTACAATGTCACAAACCACTGCCAACTCTGACAGAGACCATTGGTTTAGAAAACAAGAAATTATAACTACTGAACATTAAACTATCATTCTTCCTTTCCTGAAAGTAAATCATGTATAATTTATTTTAGGTAATAAATTATTATATCATAGTGGCTGTCATTTCCTACTTATTGAGATTTAAAAATTGAATTCTCAGTGACTGTATTCTATCTGAAATATAGATTCTATCTGAAATTGATTTTGCAAAATAAACCATCGGTACTTATTGAAAACTTACTTAAAGATAGGGCTTTCCGACAAGTCAGTTAAGCAAGCTCTGCTTCCCAGAGCTACATCCGCCTTTTACAAGTATAGAAGTATCATGTACTTAGATAAAGACCAATCACGTCCTCCGAATCAACTCACTGAGAAGGGTGGGGATAGGAGCAGCTTCCTGACCACTCCGTTACTAGGCAACAGGATGCTGAGGCTTGAAGCGGCAGAGATGAATGCTTGTGGCAAGGCAGTTGATAGAGAGATCTTAAGCAACCGAAATGAGCCCCAGTAAGAGCAATCCAGGAGGCTGTCCTCGATGGGGATTTGTGTGGGAAGTGGAGGATAGTGGAGTCACACCCGGGTCCCTTCACCCACCCCACCCCCAAGCCTCTGGGGTTTCGCAGGTGGGTCTGGGGTGCGGGATCTCCCTATCTCACATCCCCTGCTCAGGCAGTGGGAAAGCATCCGCCTGACCCGTGACTACAGCCTCCGGCCCAATGCGCCCTCCTGTGCCCGCCAAGGGTGTGGGCGACCCGAATCTCCGTGCCTTGCTTCCTCACCTTCCCAGGATACCTTCCAGCTCCTCGCCAAAAGCTGTGCTGGGTTCTGTTCCAGAAAAGCATCCTGCAGAAGAAGATGAAGTTGACTCTGTTCTCCTTTCAGCATCCAAGATCCTGAATTCCTCTGAGGGGGTAAAGGAAAGTACAGTCGGTGAAGCAGGTAGGTAAAATCATTGGGTAAAAAAAGAAAAAAAAATTTTTGGTTTTACTGTTTTATTTTTAGTTTGGTTTGACTTGGTTTGATTTCGGTTTTGGACAGACATTTAGGAGATGTATGACTTTTATATCAAAATCTAAGAATCCAAATACAGACAGTTACCAATAAACCAAGAATTAGATGTGTAGAATAGCCAGAAGAACCAAAGAACTGACGTTGGGATCTCACTTTCTTCAGAGAAACGGGAGATGACAACATCCCTCCCTCGTGGATCTGATGCACAGTGGGACATCAAGGGAATAAGCCACCGTTCATAATTAAGGTGGCTTTCAGACTGTGGGTAGGACCGAAGTGTGGGTTCCCTCCCCATCATGGGTTGGACCTTGGTTGCAGGTTCCCTGTGTGAAGCATAAGGTAATGAGAGAAATGATGGATGAGAAGCCTGAGCTTGAGACAGAGTTTCTTTCTGCACCTTGGTCAATCAAGAACCTTCACAATGGTCAGAGCCCCTGAGAGAAGCCAGAGAGGCCACATCTCCATTGATGGAAATCAACTTGATTCAAGATGAAGAACATGGAGGAGGACAGGACCAGCACCCTCTGCATTCCTCTGTCACCGGCCATGAAGATCTGTAGTCTTCCCTGAGCAAGCAGGAAAGGGGAAGGAAATGAGACAAAAGACTGCCACACACTTTAGGCATTAAATTGGCCCAGTATTTAGCTCTGAGATCACCAAGAGTCAGAAGAGATGGAGGCTGTCTCAATACAGCAAGAGCATGCATTTTGCACTTAGAGGCTGAGAAGATAATTGGTTGAATGAAGCTCTTACTGAGCAAGCATAAGAACTGAGTTCAGATCCCCAGAATCTATGTAAAAGCCAGGCTCAGTGGAGACAGGTGGGTCTGTAGGCCATCCAGCTCCATGAATAAAAGACTTCACCTCAAACACGGTTGGTGAAAACTGACGCAGCTGATAAGAACTGACACTTAGTGACCCATAATACTCAATAGTAAGCCTAACCTTTGACCTGTCAGAATGGGTATCTGAGGGGTACTTTGGCACTCCAGAATGACCAGTATGTTGGTTCTGGCACTTGAATGCCACTTCTGAACCTCCGTCCATTTGCTCATCTGCCAAGTGTTTTCAAGTAGCTACTGTACCCAGCCCTGATCTAGGTGTTGCACACCTGTGATTGTCAAGGTTAGTCGCCAACCTGACAGATTCTAGAATCACCAGGGGAATGAATCTCCACACCTGCCTGTGGGGGCCCACATGAATTTAGATGACTGTGGTGGGAAGAGCTGCTGCCTGTGTAGGTGACACCGTTCCTAGAATGTGCTGCAGCATCAATAGAGAAAGGCAGCTGAGCCTGAATCCATCTCCTGCTCTCTGCTCCTCCTTTACTGTGGATGCCACTCAGCTAGCTGTCCCAAGCTCCTTCCACCGTGACTCACCCTGTGCCCTTGAACTGTGTAACTCACCCTGTGCCCTTGAACTGTGCACTGGAATAAACCCTTTCCCACTCAAGCTCCTTTTGTCAGAGTATTTAAAAAAAAAACTTTATTTATTTATTTGCCTTGGTGTTTTGCCTGGAACTGGAACTACAGACAGTTGTTAGCTGCCATGTGGGTGCTGGGAATCGAACCCTCGTCCTCTGGAAGAGCAGACGGTGCTCTTAACCGCTGAGCCATCTCTCCAGCCCCCAGAGTATTTTATAGTAGAACAGAGCAGAAACTAAGACAGGATCCCAGACAACATATACAAGGTCCTGGACCCATTCAGTTTATCTGTCAGTGGGAGAGCAGACAATGTTTACAAGATAGCATTCATTCCCATGGGAAAAGAGAAGGGGAAAGTATCCAGAGTGGTATAGGTGGGTGAAGATTCCTTTGTTTTAAAGAGGGGGGATGACAGAAGAGGCCCCATTCGGTACAGCCCATCCGATCAAAGAATAAAGCATACAACATTCTAGAAAAGAACATTCCAGGCATCAAGACTGTGTGGCTGGCAGATTTGAGGACTAGCTGGTGTGGGTGGAACAGAACAGTAAATGTGTCAGGAAAGGGTTGTAGTGGGGTAGTAGAGAAGAAATTTGGGCAAGAATTTGGAATTCTATTCTGGACCAAATTGGAAGCACTGGAAGGTTCTGAGCAGTTTCCATCCCAACTAGAACTGTTAGCGTGAATGCATATTCTTTGAGTAATTCACTGGCGCCCCCTACAGATCAGTTACATACTTACAGTCATACATCACAATGTGTTATAAAGCCACAATTAAATGTCCAGGAAGCCTGATTCCATAGCTACTATCCTAACTTACGTGGCAAAGTGTAGTTGGACTTTCTTTTTCTCTCTGCTCTTTGGGGGCCCACCACCAAGCTCTCAAATAAATATATGAAGACATTCTTACTTATGAATGTCCAGCCTTAGCTTGGCTTACTTCTAGACAGTTCTTTTTAAACATAAATTATCCTATCTCTCTTTTGCCTCTGGGCTTTTATCTTTCTCGATTCCCATATACCTTTCTTTATTTCTTACTCTGTGACTGGCTGTGTAGCTGGGTGGTTGGCCCCTGAGGTCCTCGGTCCTCTCTTTCTATTTATTCTCTCTACATGCCAGTCCCACCTATCCCTCTCCTGCCTCGCTATTGGTCATTCAGCTCTTTAATAAACAAATCAGTGTTCTAGGCAGGCCAAGTAACACAACTTCACAATTGCAACATAAAAGAATAAAACACATCTTTGCATCATTAAACAAATATTCCACAGCATAAACAAATGTAAGACACCTTAAACTAATATTCTACAACTGCAAAGCGCACTCTAACTCACGGGGCTTCTACCGAATTCACTAATACTATGATAGCAAAGTTAATGTTTGCACTTGAAAACCATTCTATGCAGAACTTGAACAATCACCTTGTTCTCTATCTATAGTTGAAGGCATACGCTTAACACTTTTTGCATATATTAAATATAATGTGCTTTTCTGCAGCCTTGGAAATAAATTTCCTTTGTCTTTATTATAAAGAGGCCATTCCATTGCTATGTCATTTTTTATTTTAACACTTAAATATGAAACAGAAAATGTAAACTGGATATAAATAACATTTTTTTACATTATCAATAGATAATGAGCTACTTCAAGAGTGGGGCTATATGTCCCACTCTCTTTCAGATTTTTCAAATGCTAAAATGTGGTTCTGTGCTTACTCCTGTGGGTCTCTGTTGATTTACCTTCTAATTCAAAAATCATATAGTTCCAAGTGGCTCTTTAAGCATTAATGAATCTTAAAAATATCTTTCTTTAGGAACAAGTAACACCCAAAAATTCATAAGAAAAACAAAAAGTTCTGTTATTACCCTTAAAAATAGGTGAGTCTAATTTTCTGCCTACACTGAATCATCAGAACACTGGTGAAGAATACTCATTTTATTTTGAGTCATACCATGAACTAAACTGAGCAGCTTAATGCTATTTGGGGCACTTGCTTTATTGCCAAAATAAATTCCTTTTCAAATGCTCCTTCCCCAAGATAAGTGTGTCATTTCTCTTCCCACATTCTCTCAGCTCATAACATGATCTCATGGTATATGAGAAGGTAGAAACACCCAGAGCAAAATTCCTCATCATTACCCCTCACAGTTGCTAAGCTCCCTCCCCTACCCCCATTTCAATGGAAGTGTTGCTCCTATTCCATCAAAGACCAGTTCATCTAGATCCCACATCCAGAATCCTGCTGCCATTGTACCCTCTTTCTCCAGAATCACTCTTTCTGCCTCTTTCTATAATGTTTCCAGCAAACAAGCATGTTAAACTATCTCATAGCTAAAATGTGATGTTCAAAATAAATCCTCTTGGGCTGCTGAGATGGCCTGGCAGGTGATGGATTTGCTGCCATGGTGATCCCTGGGTTAGAGGAGAGAAACAATTTCTTCTGCACTTCACATGCACTTCTTGGCTTGTGAGTGCATGCACACACAACTAAGTAAGTAAATGTAATTTTAAAAATTCTTCTTGGCCACATGTCTTTTAGTGTGAAGCCTATTCTACTAAAATACAGGCACAGTAAAAGTTGCCCATACTTGGGGGTTGCAAATCTTCACATCACATTTTCACTGGAAGCCCTTTTGGCCTGTACTTCATTAGGCTTCCTAAAAACTGCTTTTAACTGGGATGGCAGCAACATGCAAAACATCACCCACGCATCAGTGTTCATCCCATAAATGGCATATCCAATGGGGTACTTGATGTTTCTGATAGTCAACTTAATCTTAAAGCATCTAAGAGGTTCTCTCTCTCTCTCTCTCTCTCTCTCTCTCTCTCTCTCTCTCTCTTTCTCCCCAAATTGATCATACCCTCCAACATACTTCAAAAAAAATTTCTTACCTGCACCAATTTCTATCTAGTCCTAGATCAAGAGAATAGATCACTGTGGATTAGGAAAGGGTGTCATAAGAAATCATCTATAGGGGCTAGAGAGGTGGCTCAGCAGTTAAGTGCACTTACTGCTTTTTCAGAGGTCCAGTGGGTTCTATTCCCAACATTTACATGATGACTCACAACTATCTCTAATGCCAACTCAGGAAATTTAATGCCTTCTTCTGATCAGGAGTATCAATCATAAATGTGGTGCACAGACATCTATGCAGGCAAAATGCCCATACACATACAAAGGTTTTTTTTAAAATAAGTCATCTACATTATGTCAAAGAAAATAGGAATTCTAAATGTAGTGATCATATTTAAATAGATATTTGTGTGATAAGAAACTATGCAATTGATGAACAGAAAATATATAGAGCAGGAATGTATATAAATCACATTAGTCTTTCTTAAGAACGTTTTATTTACTATTCTACTTTGTTATATATAGTATACTATATATTATACACAACACTATTGTATAGAAAGCTTTGTGGGAACTATGGCTACAGAACAATGTGTGTGATTCATAAAACTCCACTGTGAAAGTAGTCTTCATAGCAAATATAAAGAGTACAGAATTAGTATGGGTCAAAGGGAATAGATTAATTTCTTCATCTATTTTGGTGAGGAGTAAATCAGCTCAGAATACAGTGGAAATATATGTTTTCAAGTTCTTAATCTTCTTCGTGGCATATTTTTTAATACATTGACATTTTGACTGCCATATATTATTATGTATATTATTACATATATCCATAGGAAACATTGAAGTTGATAATTACCTCTGTGTGTAGTATAATGATTATATCAAGATAATTGATGCATCTAACCCATCAGATTGTTTGTCATTTCTTTTTGTCATGAACATTCAAATTCTTCTCCCTGCTATTTTGAAATAATCAATTAATTGTTATCAATTATAACCACCCCTATTAACTACCAATTAACAACTCTCCCTTTCCCAGGTGACCAACAGTCTACTGTCTACTTTTATGAGACGCCCTTTTTCTTTTCACATATATGTGAAAACATATGTACAGACATACGTGGTGGCAAAATGCCCATATGCATAATTTTTAAAGGATAAAATTAAATTTCTTCCAACATTGTATAGAGGTCCCCTTTCTCCATATCCTCCATGTTTTAATATTATTCATGATCATATATGTATATATATATATACACACACACATATGTATGGCTGGCTCTAGATGGTAGATTTCTTTGTGACATCATTGGTTTGGGGTTTTGGGTTTTTGGTTTGTTTTGGGTTTTGCTAGACCAATGTAAGTACATTAGAACAGGTTTGCTTAGACTCCAAAAATCTCTGAAATGCTTTCCTACCTTGGTCTCAGCTTCCCAATGAGAGGCAGAAATAAGCAATACCCAGGTAGGCTCTATAGCACTCCTGCCCCCAAACTAAAGGTAGGATTCCTCAGTTGGCCATACAGCTCCAGATTCTGAGTTAATACTGCCTTGTCAGTGATGAGGATGAAAATGGCAAAGGAAATGTCTGCACTTGACAACCAACTTCTGTACCTCTGGCAGATCACTGGATCTGGAGGCCTTCTTGAGGACCTACCCTGAGGATAGATATCGTCAGCTTAGAAGAACACTCAGTGATAATTCTCCTTTCATCAGGAAGCTAGAACGCTTTCACTTCTTCATTTTAAAAAACCTTTTGGGGGCTGGAGAGATGGCTCAGCGGTTAAGAGCACCCTCTGCTCTTCCAGAGGACCCGGGTTCAATTCCCAGCACCCACATGGCAAACACCAAGGCAAATAAATAAATAAATAAATAAATACAAGTTTTAAAAAAAAACCTTTTAAAGCAAGCAAGTTACCTGACACATGGATGAATACTACATACTCTATCCTCTGCTTGCCGATCTATAAACAACGTCTGGGAAGGTGCCAAGTCTGTGACATCTGTCTACCATCCTGAGCACTTCTGTTTACTATATGTTGATTTAGAGTAGCTGAGGAAAACACAATAGTCAACTGCTAGGCAGGGGCAAAGTGCTTTAGTGACAAAAAGGAAGAAAACGAGCTCATCATCACTAGTTAGCAGCCCTGCCCCTGACCCGACCCCAGAACAGGTCTCTCTCACCAACCAGTGTAGGTCAGTGCACTGTGTGCACCCTTCTTATGCTTCTTATGCTGTAGTAGAAAGTCCCCATACTGTGTCTTCAGGGGACAGAGATGGGAATGGGTGTGTCAAGCTTGGTAGAGTGTCATAGGACACACTCATTTGAGCAGCATAACGGAACAAAGGACATTGACTGCAATGGAGAAAGGTCTTCCCATAGGAGGAGATAAGATAAATGCAGGCTGTGAGGACTCTGCCATTGGCAAGGAAGTATTCCTATTTTTAAATAGCCAACAGGGGCCAAAGGACTGTGCACACAACCTCCTTCCCTAAGAGAAAGTGCAAATTGTTCTTTCTAGAACTTTGTCTGAGAGCACTGCCAATGGCACACACTGAGCATTCGGCTTGTTTCCCAGAGTCCGGGAGATCATCACTCCGCAATTTCACAAAAACTAAGGCCTCTACAGTCCATCTTCCAAACGTCGTCTATAACATTGGGATTATTAATTGTTGTGGGGTTTTTTTCTAAACAAAAAGAGTGAAGTCTTTAGCTCAGAAACAGAGGTATTTGAGATTTTGAGACATTAAAAGTTAATAGTTTCTTACAAGAGTAAAAACACTGCTATAACCGCCAGCAAAGATTTCCTTTTTATAATTTTTAAAATTTTGCAAAATATAAAACGTATTTATTTAAATAGATAATATATTTATAGTTTATGATATACTATATATGTATAATTATACATAATTATTTATATAAAGGTGCCCGGGAAACCTTTTACAACAAAGGTGTTGTGACCCATGCTTTTAATCCCAGCACTCAGAGGCAGAAGTAGGCAGATTCCTGTGGATCGAAGGCTAGCCTGGTCTGTATAGTGAGTTTCATAGTGAATTACATAGTGAGAGACTCTGTCTCAAAAAAAATTCATTTGTGCTGTTGAAATAGTTCAGCGGGTAAGAATGCTTGCTGCCAAGCCTGACACACTATAGTTGATCCTCAGGATCTACATGGTGGAAAGAAAAAAAAACTGGCTAAGGAAAGTTTGCGTCTGACCCACACTCACAATGGAAAATGTGCGCCAATCCCCTAAACACACGCATTATTTTTAAGTAATAAACTGTAGTGAGCGGTGCACACCCATGCCACGGTGTACTTGTGGCTGTCAGAGGAGAAGTTTCTGGAGTTCTGGGGTCGGTGTTCTCCTTCTGTCTTCACATGGGTTCCAGAATCAGACGCTCAGGTTTGATTAGCAAGCATTCTTCCTGGCTCAGTCAGCTCCCTGTCCCCACAGGTAGGTGCTTCTTAAAGTGAGAACTGTCCTTAAATTTAATGTGTGACTAAGCTAATATAAGTATCAGATCTTCTCATCACCTCTCTGCCTCACTGAGTTTAAGAGGGTGTTTTGTGTAACAGCTCCTACAAAGTGAAATTTGTGGAATTAAATAATACATTTCTTCATTTTGCTCCTTAGAATATGGCTGTGTAGCAGAACCAGAAAATCAAATCCAACCGCAGTCAGCATTGAAAGTGAGTCTGTTTCATTTAACTATGTAAAAATCTTTCCTAAACAAATATTGGGTCTTTCACACTAGTCACAAAAACTGTAGTTGAGCACCCTTAGAGAGTCAGCAGCACAGCTAAGGACCAATTAGCTGACTCATTTGATACTTTGTTGGAGGATTTATTTTATATATATACACATATACATATATATATACACATATACATATACATATATATCATAGCAATTGAAGACTGTTTAGCCACCTGAAAGTGGTCCATTTGACACTTTGTTAAATCTCATTACAGGTCCTTCAGCATCAGCTGCAGTCATTTCAGGCTCTGCGGATGCAGACTCTACAGAACGTTAGCATGGTATGACTGTTGTAGTCCATATAAAGGAAATCTGCTAGTTTAAGATTTCAGCTCATCATCTAAATTCTTCAGTAGCCAGCTGTTAAGTAGATGTCAAGTTTAATATATCAGAAGTGACCATGTATTTCAGGCTTAGCATTTATTTGAAGTGAACTACATTCTCCTTTTTGGATGTGAGGCAGAAAGAAAAGACATTCATATTTAAAGTGCTGGGGAGATGTGGTTCAGTGGTTGAGTGTTTGCCTAGCATGTGAAGAGCCTTGGATTTGATCCTGGCACTGACTGATAGATACATACATACATACATACATACATACATACATACATACATGCACACAGTCTGCAAATAGAGACTTTAAAATATAAACTAGAACTCAAAGTGGCTCTGGGGGAAAATGTACTTCATTACCTTGTAGTGCTGAAGAACCTAGGTCACTCCTGGCAGCACAATTCATATGACCATGACTGTGGTTATCAGGCACAAGTCTCAGCCACACCTCAATCTGCTTTCCAGGGCAGTGGGCTGTCAGATCCCACGTCTAGGTAAAATTGATGGAAGGAGCCCCAAATCTTTGTTCTTCTAAACTCAATCAGGAGGACCGAGGTGAAGGGAGGAGGAAGGGAAGGGGGTGGGGAGGGAACACTTTGTTCCCACAGTAGGTTATACTAAGATCTTTTGCTCTAATTCTGAGTGTCAGAGATGGGTTCAGAAGCAGTTCAAGACCATCACTCTCTAGAGGGAGACTCAATGCCGAGTCACAGACCCAGCTTTGCAGCAAAGGGCAGAACTAGTGTCACCATCAATGGCACACAGACTTCATCTGGAGAAATTAAAGTGAGCAGAATAGAGTATGCATGTCAGGTGTACCAAACGCAACACATAACCCACCGAAGTCCTGGCAGCATCAACTTTGACTCCGTGTCCTTTTATTGAAAGCAACTGCAGGGAAGAAGAAGACCAGGGTCTGCCACAGGTGACAGACCAAATTCTATCTTGATGATGGATGTCAAAAATGTATTGACTCCACAATGCAATAAGTAAAGCCTCTAAAATTACCTAGACACAGTTTATAAAGTTTTACTGCTTTACCAAATGCTTCTGATTTCCACATTCTTTTCTTAACAGTCCTTTAATGACAGATATTACAAAAAGTAAGCTTAACTTATTCCGTTAATGGCAAAGAAAGTTTTATATGCCAGAAATGAAAAGGTGTCTTTTCACTATGTGCTTCTGTACATACCCAAGCTCACAAAGCTGAACTTAAATTCTAACATTCTCTTATCTTTCAAAGGTACAGTCTGAAATCAGCGAAATATTGAACAAAAGTATTGTTGATGTAGAAAACCCACAATTTAACTCAGAAAAAAATGTAATGTTCAGCATGCACCCTGAAAAAGATTTGGTATGTTTTTCTATAAAGGAAAAAACCCTTCCTCCCTTGGTATTTAAAGTTATCCCTACAACTGCTGTGTTTTCACCTTTGCATTCTCTCTTTCTTCACAGGAGCAATGGCTATTCAGAGATGAAAATAAGGAAATATCTGTCCTGAAAAACTTAAAAGAAGTGTGTTTATCTCTGTACTATAGAATGTGACTATTTGTTTTTGGAGGGTGTGAGAGGAATTTCACTTCATCTAGATGCTGAAAATTCCAAAGCAAATTCAAGACAGTTTGGGTAGCCTACCTGTCCAGAGGGGACTGACAAACCAGGATGGAATTCTGTAGAATAACTCCAAACCAGTGTGGCCAGTAATAAATGCTAGCTAGAAAATCACATTTCCAAGACACTTAGGTTCTAAAATCATGAATTAAAGAAAAGCTAACAAATAGCCCAGTAGCAAAACACTTGTTTTCCTTTAGTTCCCATGGTCCTGTCTACCTAGGATAGTTTCTTGAAGCATAATCTATACACTACATTTCTACATCTGAAATTAAGAGGCTGGCCCACATATCTCACCCTCTAAGGGCCAAAGAGAAATTATAAGTGCTCTTTGAAGTCCAGAGCTGCAGATCTCAAGAGAGTTGGTGCCATTTTGTTCATGCCCAGCTAGAAAGGTTGGGACACACACAGGCTTCTTTGATTAGTAGATAAAATACTTGATACTCCAGTTTTATGGTACACATAAATATTTCCCAAATTTTATCTTAGTTTCTTGGTCACAGGGAAAATGACAATATATTTATAGTATACTTTTTATTACTGCTAGCCTAATGAGAAACAAGAAGTACTTTCTATGAAGAAAAGTAATCATTTTGAGAACCCCAAGATTCTTCAGTCAATGGAAGAAGACGGTAGTAGTAATGGCAATGGTTTCTCTCAAAGCATAAATACTCCACCCCAGATACAGGTCAAGGACTTGTTAGCTCTGGAGAGCCTGAGAACCACAGGAGATAACTCACCTCCCAACAAAGCTATGGGTGATTTGGACCAGCCTAACACCTTGAAGAATGTCAGTATTCACCGGTTTCTACCTCCTGAGCCTCATGCTGCTCCTGGGAGTCTGGATAAATCCACAATCACTATGCCTTTTCTGAAGCATGAGTTTTGTGAAAACTTAGATGATATCTGTCATTCCATCAAACACATGAAAGAGGACCTTCAAAAGTCCAATGACAGGGAGCTGGCCCTAACAAATGAACTTCACACTTTACAGGCTGATGCAAAAATGCAAAGTAATGGTAAATATGAGCTGTTTCCCATTCATAGCTCAAAACTTAACTTTATTCAGGAAGAAAGCATGGGAGCTAACCCAAGTGAAGATATCAAATCAAAGAGAATTTCTGAATTAGAGGCATTAATATGCAAATTACTCCCACTGAGGGAAACAGTGTCAAAGTTGCATGTGAATTTTTGTAGGAAATGTAAAAAATTGTCTAAGAGTGAAATATGCCGGGGGAAAAAGAATGAGAAAAATAAAGATATCCCTATCACCGGCAAGAATATTACGGATTTAAAATTCCACTCCCGCACTCCAAGGCATACTCTGTCATTCCTTGACCCAGTGAAACTCGAAACTAAAGAAGAGCAACCGTTTGTGGTAAACCAAGGATCAATAAAGTTTGAAAATGAGAAGACACCCAAAGCCAGTTGTGTCCCAGAGCAGTGTGTTGCCAAAATTCACTATCTGCAGAGTTACCTAAAAGAATCCATGCAGAACCAAAAAAAAGTGACAGAACTGGAGAATGAAAACCTGGCCCTTAGGACCAAAATGAAGCCCCTCATCCTCACCACACAATCCCTGATACAGAAGATCGAAACATACGAAAGGCAAGTGAAGTCTCTGGCCGAAGAAAAAACCATTCTGCAGTCCAAGTTAGCGAAAGCAGAAGAGGAAAACAATGACTGCCTCCGGGAACTGAAGAAAATGGTCAGCACGTATAATGTCCTCCAAGGCCAACATAAAATGCTCGAGGAAAAAAATAGTCAACTTTGTTTGGAAAAGCAACAGATGATAGAAACAGTGGATCATCTAAAAGGTAGGGACCACAAGTCCCAAAATGACATGGCCGTTCTCCAAAATGACAACAACAGAATGAATATAGAGATAGAAGCAATGAAAACAAACCTGTTGCTGCTACAAGATGAAAGAGAAATACTAGAGAAAAACATGTTCCAACTCCTGAAAGACAGAGGCTCACTCGAGAGTGACCTAAAGGAGAGCAAGCTGGAGATGCTACAGCTGAAGGAGAGAGAGAGACTGGCTGAATCGGAACAAGCATCGCTTCTTCACAGACTAGAAGCGGCAAAAGCCGAAAAACAGAATCTCGAAGCAGCATTACAAGAATCGGCTTCTGCCAGGCAGACGTTGGAAAGAGAACTGGAAACCATGCAAACCTATCAGGCTGCCGCGGAAGAGAATTTCCGGAAAGAAATCAAAAGTGCAAAGACAGAGACAAGCGTTTATAAAAACAACTTGGCGGAGATCAGCCAGGAATGTGAGACTTTATCCAAAATGGTCATGGAGATCAAGGCAGATAACCAGATCCTGAAAGAAGAGCTTAAGAAACACAGCCAAGAAAACACCAAGTTTGAAAACAGCATCAGTCGGCTCACGGAAGACAAGGTGCTTCTGGAAAACTATGCCAGGAGCATAGAAAACGAGAGGGACACCTTGGAATTTGAGATGCGGAATCTTCAGCGAGAGTATCTGAGTCTAAGTGACAAAGTCTCTAGTCACAACAACAGTCTATCAAAGTCCACTTACATTTCAAGAAGAGAGAAATTCTACTTTGACAACTATGATGTCTATGAAGATGCTTCCAATACTCGGAGTAGGCAGTTGGCTCCTGATTTGAAAGGTGTGTACATTCTGACAGATTAAGTAGAGGAACCCTTAGGGCTCTCTTAAGCTTACCAGCAAGAACCAAAGTATAGAAATCAGAGAGGCCTGGAGAGGCTCAAAGGCTAAGAGTGTAAACTGCTCTTGCCAAGGACCCAAGTTTGGTTCCCAGCATCAGGGAATCCAACACCCTCTTGCCTGCAGTAACCTGTGCAAACCCGCATGTAAATATACATAGCAAAAGAAACAAAATATCTCCTTTAAAGAAAATAAGAAAACATGAAAATGAATACAATTTAGTTTTGTAAGATTCTTTTTTATCTGATTTGTTTCATAATGGAATCATGTAGGATTGTGTTCTGTAGATGCACTCCATTTTCTATTTATACTACCTATACACACACACACACACACACACACACACACACACAGCATCTTGGGCAGAGAGAAGGGTTCTTAAATCTTTACTAGAAATACACTTAGCATTTCCAGCTTTAAGAGATTTCCTTTTCTTTTTCAGGAATCCCACATAAACTGTATCAGCGGCTTCCATCCAAGATATGTAAATAAATCTTAAAAGAAGTCAATGTTTTAAAAAGTTTTTTCCAAGTGATTTCCCTCCCATAAAAATAACATTGAAGTAACCTTTACCAGCCATTCTAAAGACCTTATACGTGACTAAGCAAGTTTTAAAATAGACATTAGATTGTCAAGAACAGTGAAAATTCTGGTATCAGACTCAAAGTTTCTATGTCACTTTTCCATGGTTTCCTGGAAGCTAGTGGGAGAATGGAGCTCTGGATTACAGAGAAATGAGAGCTTGCTACTCAAAGCAATGGCCAGAGCATCCTCAAGTCTGTATCAGTTCTCTAAACAGATTCCCACAGACAACTGAGAGGGCCACACAGCAGGTTACATTGTAGGGAAGAACCCTGCCCTGTCTCAAAGGAGACTCAGTCTTGCCTAAGCACAGTTTGCCTTTGTTATACAGGACCGTACTATCTCATCTCTATTGGCTTTGCAATTCCTTGTTGAATTTTATCAAATGCTTTTTATGAATTTGTTGAAACAATGATTTTTTTTCTCTTTAATGCATTGCTACATTAATTTTTAAACACTTCCCATTCCCAAAATAAATCCTACTAGGTTGTATTATTATTCTTTTAATGTATACTACTGGGCTCAACTTTATATCAATCATTAAGGACTCCTTCTATAATTGGACATTGGTTTGTGTGTTTTCTTGCATTGTAATGGAAAATTCTGGCTTTTAAAATGCCAAGTATATGCTTCCACATTTACTACTGTATCTCAGTGCCACAAGTATGCATGGAATACAGAAAATGAATGGGAAACAAATAAACTGCCTTTATACCGGAGAGTCTCATGCTGGACACTCCCTTGGGAAGATACAGAACTTTGAACATCAAAAACTGAAGACAATGTGGAGTTTTATGTCTCTCCCTAAAGAGTAAGGATTTCAAGTTTCTTTTGAAGGTTTTCAAATGAAATAATTATTGTTTTCGACCAATCTCCCACAGGTTTCTAATCAATGTCTTTGATAAAACATGCCACAAGAAAAACTGGAAGCAGGCTTTCTTAGTGTGTGTGTGTGTGTGTGTGTGTGTGTGTGTGTGTGTTGTGTGTGTGTGAATATTAATATTCTATCTTTGATTGTCTACAAGTAAATAAATAATAATATCTTGACCTCTAATTTTGATAAAGGCTGTACAGGGCATACTATAACTTGAAAGCATTTAGTAATCCTCTTAATTGTGGAAAACTAAAGAACACAGTATAGTGATAAACTGATAGTTCTAAGCAGACAGAATGCTTGGCTTCCCACTGCTGGCTGCACTTCCTTGAACACGAGATTCAACCTTTCTCTGCCTCCAGTTCCTCATTTATTACATGAACACCAAATGATTAACAACCACAAACATATTTAAATAGAATGGTACACATAATGGCTCTCAACACATAGTAAGTACTATATCAACACTTTTATATTTAAAAGGCCATAATTGAACATTTTTTAAAAAATAATAAAAATTCAGATTAATAACTTATAGCAGATTATGATATATAATAATGATATGGGCTATAAAGCATACATCATAGCTTGGGAAATGCTTTTAATTAAGTCTTCATGATAATTCTTTCTGGGTAAAGAAAGTGTCAAAAGGTTAACTTGTTCCAAGATACATAGCTAGCACAGGCCATTTAGACATCCACATAGCTGGTATGAGCTGCAACATTTACATATAAAAAAACCAAGCAGTATCTGTAGATGCAGGAATCACACTATACTAAGACTGAACTTACAGCTGCTTTTTGAATGTCTTGCTCCTCATGTTTCTCTTTTTAAAAATTTATTCTTATTCTTTCCCATACCCCAAGTCCTCCCAGAACACTTTCCCTACCCACCTAATTTTGTGTTCTCTCTTTAAAAAAATAACTAAATAAGTAAATACATGAAATGAAAACACAAAAGAAAAAAAAGGCAACTAAAAACAGAGTCCAATTTGTTGGCCAACTGCCCCTGAACATGAGACCTTCCCAGGAATGTGGTCGATAGACCCAGAGTCATACCATCAAAGCAAACTGACTACCCTGTCCCAGCAGCTATTACTGCGGAATGGCTTCTTGGATAAGGTGAGAGTATGCTGAGATTCGTTGTGGGTTTTTTTTGTTTTTTTTGTTTTTTTACTTTTATCTGCATCTATTTTATGCTGAATTTACTCCCGTGCCTTAAACTTTTGTTTCTTCAGTTTCTTCTGGGATATCTTCTTCTTCTGTGCAACCTCCTCTTCTGGCTTTGGAACAATCTGTTCCTTTTCAGTGAGGATCATCTCAATGTGGCAGGGGGAGATCATGTAGGGGTTAATCCGGCCATGAGCTCTGTGAGTCCACCTGCGCATCTTGGGTGCTTTGTTCACCTGGATGTGTTCAATGACTAGAGAATCCACATCTAAACCCTTAAGTTCAGCATTACTCTCTGCATTTTTAAGCATGTGCAGCAAAAATTCAGCACTCTTTTTTGGCCACCGACCCTGTGTCCAGCCCCACTGTTTAGCCTGGGCGCACCTACCAACTCCACCATTATACCGCCAGAACGGCACACATTGCTTCTTTAAAGTGACATCTTTCAGATATTTGGTGGCTTTTCGGATATGCATACCCTTGATGGCCTGGGCAGTTTCACAGGTGTTCTTAAAGTGAACCGAAGATTTGATCCTCTTGATTTGCATAATTTTGTAGGGTTTTCTGGGTCAAGAGAATAACGAACCATCTTCGAAGGTCACCTCAGACCGCTTGCAGGAAGAGGAAGTAAGTGCAAGAGCTACTCGAGAGGATGCTGAGATTCTAAATGGCTTAACCTTGTGCAGGTCTTGGTCATGTATATGCATCTGCCCTGTTGTCTGGAGGACACCATTTCCTTGGAGTCATCCACCACCTCTGGATCTTACAATCTTTGTTCCTTCTGCATAGATCCCTGAACCCTCCGGGGAGAGATCTCATTCAGAGCTGAACACTGTCCAGTGGAAGGTCTCTGTTAATTACTACCTACTGCAAGAAGAAGCCCCTCTGCTGACAGTGAAGAGGTACACTGATGCTCTGTCAGATGTTTGATTAGTACAAATCATTCTTTGTTTGGTCTTTTTCCTGTGCTAGGTTTTGTCTCAGATATCTGCGCATTTGCTCTCTTGGAAACAAGATGACTTCAGAAAATTCCAAAAATGGGCATCCTTCCCCAAAACTCCAATCTGCACAGTTGTTATGCCAGATGATCAATTCAAAGATATGAGACTATAATACAAGAGAAAATATGTGATTTCTCCTTTTACCCTCTAGATTTTTGCATGCCTCATAGAGGCCATTGCTTTCAGGGATAGGGTAAATTAGTTTAAGAAACATACCACCAAGTGATTGGTGCTTCTGTGGCACCTCACTTTGACATCTGGCATGGATCAGTGCACCCACAAAAAGGATTTGGATCCATGGGCATTCCCTTGGCATTATTTTTCCCAAGCACACCATTGCTCAGTATTATGCATCTTAAAGACTAGCGAATGTATCACCTGCAGGGGCCTCTTTATCACTAAGAACAAAGATGTCATTTGCCAGATAACTTCAAAGGATCCTCCTGGCTGCCCTGTAGATGAAATTCTGGGACTATTCAGGCCTTCTAGTTCACTGACAAGAGGTGATGAAGGGTGTCCAACTGGCTGGAAATACCTGGCAGTGATGCCATCAAACCTGATGTCCATAATAGCAAAGAATGTTTCTCCAAGCAGAAGTTGAACTCTGAGCTGTTTTAATGCCAGGCAGGAAAACTATCCAGGAAAAAACTTTAAATTTTTTTTTGGTACTTTATTCTTGCTTGTTTAAGCACAAAATATTGTGTGATTCAAGACATACCTTTCCTAATGGTTGGGAAAGGTCAGTCTTTCTTCGACTGGTGGGAATGACCTGAGCTATGCTGTGGGTGACCATTAGATATACCAGTAGCAAGGCATCAGCCCACTGTTCTTATGTAATGTCTTCTAGACCTGAACTGAGGGAAATGAAGTGGTTTTTCCCCATTCTGTGAGCTCTCTGTTCAAATGATAGTGTCCTTTGCTGTACACAAGTTTGTTTTGTTTTGTTTTCATAAGGTTCTATTAGAAATTGTTGGTCTTAATGCCCGTGTTTTCTTTTTTAAAAAATATTTATTTATTTATTATGAATACAGACAGAACAGGGCGCTAGATCTCGTCATAGATGGTTGTGAGCCACCATGTGGTTTTGCTGGGAATTGAACTCAGGACCTTTGGAAGAACAGTCAGTGCTCTTAACCTCTGAGCCATCTTTCCAGCCTCTAATGCCTGTGTTTTCAAGTCCTGTTTGGAAAGTTCTTTCCTGCGTCAATGAGTTCAAGCCTATTCCCTACTTTTTTCTGTAATATTAGTTAATTATTATTCTGTCAGATTAATTGTAGATGGTTAACATCTATATACCTTGTTTAAGTATTAAATGATGCTGTTGGATGCTTTGTAGCTGAGATTAATGGATGGCTGAAAAGTCACCCCTCATTCACTGATGGTGAGTAAGAAAACTATCCAAGTCATACCTACATCATGAAAAACAAAATCGTCTGAAGTTGTCCAGAAACAGGACATAGTTATTAGTTGTCTCTTCATCATTCTGAATGATTGGTGTCCAAGAATGAACAATAAAACTGTTTCTGCAGGAAACTACCTAATGCTATATATATGCATTTTCAAAACTAAAATGAAAAAAGAAGTATTATAAAACTGTACCCCTTAAATTAAATGTGTGTTCTACCCCAATACTGTAAAAATATGATTTATTTATCTTCTTCAATACTCCTGCCCCTGGCTTTGGCATTTGCTTTACTACACCTTGATAAAATAACAACCTCTAGACAAAATCTGTCTGTTGTCACATTACTTATTAGACTTTCCAGCACCCTGTCTCTGCCCTGCCCTTGAGTTCTAAGGTTACAGAATCTCTTTCATCCTCTTCATCCCTTCAAAGTGCTAGAGTTAAAATAGATTACCGTGACTCACGCTAAGGCCTCATATCAATAGCTGTTCTTCAACACAGGTTACAGTGGACATTTAATTTGAAAAGGGAAATTTTAAATATTAAACCATATTTGGGGAGTTATTTCCCAGCAAAAGTGTTTTCTGAGTACTTGTCCATCTGCCCATCTAACCTGAGAGCTGGGATCACCCCACACAGGTGTCAGAACTTCTCTCTGGGGTCTGTAATTCTCAGCGAGGAAGTTCTATTAAGCCACATACATACCTGGCCTTCACAGGGTGAAGATAGTAATAGCAAAACATTTTAGCATTGTTAAATATGGTTTTAAATAGCTCATGATGAATGTCTTAAGGATTTCCCTATACATATAATGTAATGTGATTCACTGGTGACACTGGTTGTCAAAACAGGAATGACGTCACTAGTTCTATACAGTCAACTGTATGGAACAAGCTTGTAGTTGTATATTAATAGGTAATTCAAAACAAGACCTACACAATTATATGTATTCTTTTGATATAATAGGTTTGTATTTGTATATTTTATTAAAATCTATACAGTTGCTCATTTAACTGTGTGATTTGCGAGCTACAGCTAATTACAATTGTATCTTTTAAAGCAGAACCCCAGCATAGGATGGACATAGGATTGCTGCAAAAGAGACAGTGTGGGGTAGCTAGTGAGGAACAGGACAGACCACCAAAGACAGCCTGCCTACCCAGCTCTAGTAAATAGCTCACGCCAGCATTAACATGAATAAAATAATTCTAAGCTTTGCCACAGTTATAAACAGAGAGCATAATACCATTAATATTAAAGCACGAGTTGTATCATTAAGTGAACTTGAAATTTATCTTTGATGTTGGACTTTTGATAGACCCTAAGACCCAGGTAACTCAATATAATTTTCAACTATCTCTACAAGGACACAGTGAGTGAAGAATATGTTGTGTACTATTCCAAACTCTATTCCTTCCTCTCCCGTCCCCCACCCTACAATTCCTTACCATAAGGAGTGAAACTTTTCAAATGGAAGATCACGTTTTAAGATTTGGCATTTTTTTAAAGATTATATCCTACCTAGAAATGCAGATCCATAAATATATGCCAGCATCTCGAGATTAAGTCATTAGACAACAGTATTTATTAGACAGAATTAAAATCAGAAAGAACGTTACAGTTGAGTCTCCTGTTTAAATTTCCTTTAAGTGCTATGGAATCATATATTGCAGAGCATTGTGTATCCACGCATTACTGAGAGGAGCTAGAAAACCAACTGCTTTCCCAGGGTCTCTGCCGAAGCACTCTTGTAGTTCTTCACATTTAGTGCCCTAAAATTAGAAAACAAATGCGCATTTAATCTATAGTCTGGATAACATACCTTTATAGTCTTTGAATGCCTGCATTGAAAAGATAAACTAATATATTTTATAATATGAAATTCCATAGCAATTATCTGTGATGCTGGTGTTAAAATCAACACCTCACACATGCCAGACATGGAGTCTGTTACTGAGCTCCACGTAACCCCAGCCCACAAGTGAAATAATCTTGTCAACTTAAGAAACTTTGTATTAAAGTCAAGTATATTTAGAATATCTAAGAAGAAAAAAATATAAAACACATTTTCACTGCTAGTACCTGTGAGTTTATTAGCTTTAAAATTTTAAATTAGGAGGACTTAAAACTAGATTATGGGTGATTAGTGATCACATAAAAAGAAAATTCAATAAACTAAGTTACTAACACATAATAAACTTCCGCTCTTTCCAAGGAACAGTCAGTTGCTGCTTCTGTGCTCTAAACATATCACTGGTGAATCAGAGAGCCTCGGGTTTGTTAGAAGTGACCACAGAAAACTTGACACTGCCTCACAAAATGTCCCATCTGGTTGAAGGTGGGTGTGATGGAGGAAATTCCAAGTTAATTTTCTGTTCTATGAGATGAAGGTGGCCGAGAACTAACAGGTGACTTAGCAGAGAATAGGCCAAAGATGCAGAAAATGAGCACCATGTCTCCTATTTCCACATCCAGCACTCTGCTACTGGCCCATGCAGGGCATCATTCCTAAACAAAGCAGCTTAAGCAGCAAATCTGTAGAATCTGTAATATGTAGAGTAACCAAATCACCTGGCTGGGTAAGGAAAAGCTCCTCAGTCAATTGGCTCACTTTTAATTTGTTCCTTCAGAATATTTTAATTTTATTAAGGCAAAATCTATTTCACACCATAAAACTATAAGGTACTTTGAAGAATAGATGATATACATATATATCAGTTATATCACCATCATCATTATCATCAATTATCAACAAAGTACATCTCCAAAAAATATTCATCTGAACCTACATAGAGAACCAGTAACAGGGGCTGGAGAGATAGCTCAGCGGTTAAGAGCACCTTCTACTCTTCCAGAGGACCGGGGTTCCATTCCCAGCACCTACATGGCAGCTCACAACTGTCTGTAGTTCCAGTTCCAGGCAAACACCAAGGCAAATAATTAAATAAATAAATAAAAATGTTTAAAAAAAAAAAAAAAAGAACCAGTAACATGGGGCTGGAGAGATGGCTCAGAGGTTAAGAGCACTGACTGTTCTTCCTGAGGTCCTGAGTTCAATTTCCAGCAACCACATGGTAGCTCACAACCATGTATGATGATATCTGGTGCCCTCTTCTGTACACTGTACACATAATAAATAAATAAATCTTTAAAAAAAAATAACCAGTAACACACAGTAATTTTGGAATTGGCTCCATGTTACATCTAATGAGGGCCTTTCATCTACATTGCCTTGTAAGCCAGAGACAGGATAAATTGCACAGCTTGACTTCTATTTACCATCTGATCATTTCATAGCTAGTTAAGTCAAAGTATTTTGTACTAGCATTTGTAAAAATGGCTATTTAACATAAAATCTGTGAGTAGTACATTCTAGATAATTACAGTATCATTACAATAAAAAAGATGAGCTCATGTGAAAGACATTAATTGCAGTATTCCTAATGAGGTTTAATATAAATTACCTAATAATCACAAGGTTAAGACAATAGAAATACACAGCCTTCTGTAGATAATACTGTGCTATTTACAAACAATCAGGAAATAACTATTAAACACCATTTGGTCTTAACAATATAAGAATTCTACAGCTACATGTTCAAAAACACCTATAATGTAAGGCCTAACATACAGTAATAATCCATAACAGACCAATTGTATAGAGAGCTTCAGAAGAAGCTTTCCCCGAGACTGTATCAGTCAAGACTGTAAGAAACAGGTGGGAAGTAGATGAACTAACTTATTAGCAGTGTAGCAAGCAGGCTATATAATAGTTGATATAATATAAATTTCATGTGACTGAAGTAAAGAAGGTATTTAAATAAAAGGAAGGAGAACATAACAGATTATGGCTATACTTTGAGATGGCATTCCGTTCCACTTACCAAATATTGTAAACTAGATGGCATATATATATATATATATAATTTATATTTTTAATTAGCTAGGACATATCCCATTTTTTACAGATGGATATTTCAAAGTTGGGACAGAATACTCAAGGGTTATTAGGATTATACACAATTGCTAAGAAACAGTTTATGTTGATATATACAGCTATCCAAGCAGTCTCAAGTGACTCATAATAAAGAGCCTTCCATAAGGGAAGGCAGTTATATTGGATGTGCTGGGATTTCCTTATTTTTAAGATTCATTTTTTTTTACTTTATGTGTATTTTATGTTTTCCTGCATTTATGCTTATGAACCACATGCTGCCTGCCAAAGCCCAAAACAGTTTCAGATGCCCTGGGATGAGACTGATAGATGGTTTCAAGCCCTCGTGTGGTTCTGGGAATGAAGTCCAGGTACTCTAGGAGATCAGCTACTGAGCCATCTCTCCAGGTCCTGTGCTCAGATCTGCCATTTTAAAAACTATGTATTATAGAACTGAAAATGGCTCAATGGCTTTGAAAACTTGATGGTTTTGCAGAGGATCCAGCTTCGGTTTCCAGTACCCACATGGCAGTTCATAACCTTCTGTAACTACAGTTCCAATGGATCAGATTCCCTCTTTTGGCTTATTCAGGCACCAGGCACACACATAATATACATACATACATGCAAGAAAACACTCATTTACATAAAATAAAAATAAAGTATGACTAAGGTATCTAAAAGGTAGAAATAATTTTTCTTGGTTTATGAACTAAATACAAGATAAGCCTACCTTTTGACATTCCGTGCCATTATACTTTCCATGGGTCTGCTTTTTGGTCCATTTGGTGGATGGAAAATCTTTTCCCCTTTCCCAGCAATCACCTTTCCCACTTTAACCACATAAGGGTCGGCTGAGTGTGCTGGGTAAGGTTCAAATGCCCCTGCTTTCATTCCACCAGGCTGTAAGTAAGAATGAGATCATTCAATGTGTTTGTAAAAGCATCTACCAAATTACATTGGTAGATATTCTCTTCTAGCAGATAGACTTGGCTTTACATTTGAAATTATCTATTCTGTTCAAATATCAGCAAAGAATTTCTCTACTGCCAATTCTGTAGGCTCCAAACATTATAATGCTAATGGTTTTCTATAAAAACAGAAATGTTTGTAGAAAATAATATCCTATGCTGTTACCAAGCATTGATACTTTGTTGGAATTTTAATCAAACTGTCAACTAGTGATTTAGTACACCTATTAAGAAAGGGATGAGACAAACATAAAATCTTTCTCTATGGAAGGAGATAAGGAGCTTTGCATTAACATGAGAATGCTGAATTTCAATGATGGCAAAAAGATCCTCACTCCCCCCCCCCAAAAGGAATAGCACAGACATAGATGATGAGAGGAAAATATGATCAATTCTAGAATATTCCTAGGGCCTAGTACAAAAAGTCTAGGTAGATATTTTTCTGCCTACATGTGAGATAGACCTGAAAGTACTTGAACTTTTTAAACTGATCTGATAGGATGTTTATTATATTCATTAAGTCATTAAGATAATTTGTTGTGGTGACATATGGCTGCAATCTCAACCAGGGATAAAAGGTCTCAACTTCAAGACCTGCTTGGGCTTCTTATAACTATACCTCGTAAAAGAAAAGGGGAAGGGAAAGAGGGGGAAAAGAGGAGGGGGAAGGAATGAGGAAGACAAAGAAACAAGCTCATGGCAGAGCATTGCCTACCAACTCTGAAGGCCTGGTTTTGATCCACAGCATGTAATGAACCAAATGAAAGAAGAAAACAAGCAAACCAATTCATTCTGTGAAACTATAATCCACTTAAGAGTCATCTTGTTTATAATATGTAAGCAAAAATATAGGCAGATTGAAACTAGATAGTATTTATCTAGTTTGAAGCATATACATATGGCTTTTCTCAGAGTATCATATATATTAATTAGCCAGAATATTTTTCTGTCTTCAAAGTCTTTTGTTTCACAGTTATCACAGAATGTCCAAGCTCCCTTAAGAAGCATCCTGTGAGAAAACTAATGCTACTGTACACTGTTAACTGAAACACAAATATCCAAGAAATCCTGAATAGATCATGATAAAATGCATTCTACTGTTGCACGCAACCTCACCAGCAAGAAAAACACGACACCCAGGCTCTTCTTTCAGCAGTTTTATTCAGGAACCTTGATTTCTGACTTCTGACTTACTTACTTACGATGGGAACTGACTGACTTGCTACATCTTCTCTCTTCAGGGAAAACCCGCCTGCAGCCTAAATAGCTTCTAGGCAGCCAACCCCAGTACGCCACGTGTGCACTACCTATAGGTCCAGGTACGCGGAAGCAAGCCAGATCCTCAGCCTAGCCATATATGGGAATGTTTGTCACTGAGAGCACTCACCATGTGGAAGGTGGAGGGCGGAAGCCAGCGCCATCTTTAAGGCGCGGCTTCAGACAGTTCTCTACATTCTACAAAGGAGATGGCCTGCTGGCTAGCTATTATGTCAATTTGACATTAGGGAGGGCCCTTTGAGAAGAAGAAATTTTAATCAAGAAAATGCCTCCATAAGATTTTCCAGTAGGCAAGCCTGTTGGACATTCTCTTGATTGGTAATGGATAGGAGGGCCCAGCCCTTTGTAAGAAGTACCAACTCTAGGCAGTGTAGAGTCTGGGCATATATGAGAAGGTAGGCTGAGGGAAACAGTAAGCAACTTTCCTCCATGGTTTCTATTCCTGCCTCTAGGCTCCTGGCCTGACTTCCCTTGACAATGGAATTGTAGGCTGAAATAAACCTTTTTCTTCCCAAGATTCTTTGGGTCACAGTGTTTCCTCATAGCAATAATAAACCTAATAAGACAGAACTGGTACCATGATTGTGGCATATTGCTGTAACAGCCCCAGTCATGTTATTTTGGCAAGACTGGAAGGAATTTGGACCTTTGGGTTGGAAAGGCTGTTGAGTGCTCAGAGATCAGTAGGCTATTTTGTGGGAGCTTGGAAGATAAGAATGTTGAGAACAATGCAGAGGATGGACATGGCTTGTAAAATTCTAGAAGGAAGTTTGAGAATCACTTAAAGACTCTGGCAGGGCCATGCACATTTTGAGTTAAGAACCACTAAAGTGAAACCTTTGCTTTGCTTAAACGTTTACTTGGTGCTGATTAGCAGGAGCTGAGAAATTAGCAATGATTAAAAAGAGACCAATAGCCAGGAACAGTCACACATGCATTTAATCCCAGCACATGCTTCCACTATCCAAGTGTCAGCATAGGGATTAGGGGCATGGGACCCAAACCCTGCTTGGGATCATATTTCTTTATACTGCTCAACTATTTCTCATTCCAAACATTTTTACCTTTTTACCAGGAGACGAGGGCTTAAAGGGCTTTATGATGGATTCCTTCTTTTCTTCTCTCCTAAGTGGGGGTAAAGGAGTCTCTAGCAAATAGGGGTTATTATCAAAATAGTCCTTAGGGTGAAGATTTAACTTGAAAGGCGATCCTTTGAGTAACCGACGGTGTTCTTCAGTATCTTTCTATAAATGAAAGAGTTTGAAAGTACACAACGTAAGTTACACATATTAGACACAATTCCCAACTAACATCATTGTTAAATTAATTATACATGTGAAAATAGACACGCCCACTTATGAATAAGCACAACTCTCATTTTGAACAGAATTTACTTGAGAGACAGCAATCTATCACCTGAGCAAATCCTTACTACACAGCTGGACAGCAGGAAGGAAATGAAATGGGCTCTAAATCAAATCCCAGCTGCTTTTTGCATTTTAGCATTTTTTGGGAATTAAAGAAAGCTGCTGACCTTTGGTATTACATCTTCAAGTGCAAATAAGAATGCTATTTCTTCTTGATATTATTAAAGATTAAATGAGGTTATGTACAGAAAGTATTTGGAACATGGTTGGCCCTTAGTAAATATCAGTTTTTAGTCCTAAGCACAAAAAATACTTAGTGCTTACATTATAATATTTTATATTACAGCATTTTAAACTACCTAATACTCAAGCAAGAAAAAGGGGTTTTTTTTTTCAGTCTTATATTGCAATGATTTCTATGTGGAAGAAGTAAGTTTAAAATTTCCAGCTGTAGATAAAAATAGCTAAAAAAAAATTCATAAAATACAGATTTAGAAAAATAAAATATTGATTATTTTTCCATTTCTACGCATATAAAATTGGATATTTCATCCTTCAACAAGCTGAATAGGAACAATTTAAATGAGAGTAAAGTGATCAAGAAAGACATGTGTTCCCTAGTGGGCTGTGTTGGCTAGTTAGTCTTGTGTCAGCTTGACACAAGCTAGGACCATTTGGAAAGAGGGACTCTCAGTTGAGAAAATGCCTCCATAATATTGTCCAGTAGCATAAAAATAGACATACTGATCAATGGAATTGAACTGAAGATCCAAACATAAGTCCACATATCTATGAACACCTGATATTTGACAAAGAAGCCAAAAGTACACAGTGGAGAAAAGACAGCATTTTCAACAAATGTTGTTGGTTAAATGGGATGGCTGTGTGCAGAATACAAATATATCCATATTTATCATCCTGTACCCAAATTCACCTCCAAGTGGATCAAGGACCTCAAAATAAAATAAAACCAGATACACTGATAAAAGAGAAAATAGGGAATAGACTTATATTCCTTGGCCCAGAAAGAGTCTTTCTGAACAGAACATCAATAGCATAGCCACTAATAACAACAATTAATAAATAAGACTTCATGAAGCCGAATTGTTTTACGGCAATGGGTATGATCATTCAGGCAAAGCAGCAGTCTGCAGAATAGAAAAAAAGACTTTTTACCAATTATACATCTATTAAAGGATTGGTATGTAAAATATATAAAGAACTACAAAAACTGAACATCAAGAAAACAAATAAGCCAGTTGAAAAATGGGGAATAGAGCTAAGCAGAGAGTTCTCAAAAGCTGAAACACAATGGCTGAAGAACTTAAAGACATGTTCACCATCCTTAGGATTACAGAAATACAAATTAAAACTACTTTGAGATTTCATCTTACACCAGTCAGAATGGCCAAGATCAACAAAACAAATGTGGCTCATGCTGGGGAGGATGTGGAGTAAGGGGAACGCTCCTCCATTGCTCAAGGAGTGCAAGCTTGTACAGCTGCTATGGAAACTGACTTGGCAGTTCCCTCAGGAAGCTGAGAATTGATCTACCTCAAGACCCAGTAATTCCACACCTGGGCATATACCCAAAGGCCTCTTCGTCCTACCACAAAGGCACTTGTTCAACCATGATCATTGCTTCTCCATTCATATTAGCCAGAAATTAGACAACTCTAGATATCCAAAACTGATGAATGAATAACCAAAGTGTGGTACATTTACACAAGGGAATATTATTCAGATGTTAAACAGTATGTAATTCTCAGGTAAATGAGTAGAACTAGAAAATAAATCATCCCAAGTGATGTACCTCAAATCCCAAAAGACAAATACTATGAGCTTTCTCTTCCATGTAGATGTTAAGTTTTTAAGCCTTTCATGTGCTTGCTAAAATCTGACTGATCACAGAGGTTAGGTACCTCATAAGGAACCAGTAAGAAGGAGATTAACTCCTGAGGAAGGGGCCATTGTTATGAAGAGACAAAGGGGAGACTAGAATAGGAGAATTAACTAGGGAGGGGGTAAAGAGTAAAGGGGGGATAAGAGAAGACACAACAAACAGTAAAGGCCATATAGAAACCTACTACCACAGAAGCTTCCTAAAACATATACATATATGGAAAGACTCTAAGTGGAATCAACAAATAATAGGGGAGGAAAAGCCCCAACTAGACATCTTATGCTACAAAATCTCCAACAACAGAAATAAACACCTTGTTGTGCTATTGGCCAAAGGGGTCCCTTGTAAACCCCCAAAGCTATATATGTTACTCTTCGTGATATGATAGTAAGGCCCTATTGCTGAAGACAGCACTTATATTTGTCATCAAAATATGAGAATTCAAGCTGGTTCCTAACTACAAGCTTCACTCAGTCAATGTCCATGGTACAGAAAGATACTCTGCTTTCAATAGGAGGACAAAAGTAATCAGCAATACTCCCAACTACAAGCCCTGTGACCTACAACAGCAATCTGCCTCAAAAATATATTTTTGTGCAATTGTGGCACAAATGCTTTGGGAGTAACCAACTACTTTCTGAATGGATTTAAGGCCCATTCAATAAGATGGAATCCATACATGGTACTGCTAAAGTGGCCATGAGTCTAGATAGGTCATTTGTCTAGGGGAAAATCCAATACTATTATTCTGCTAAACGAACATAGCAATAAAATGACTCTTGACGACATATTGCCCTTCCCATTGCTTAAGGACTTGTTCAGCTATCATTGGAGAAGCTGATTCTTGTGGTAAACACATATCCACAACCTAAAAGTGTACAAACAGTGAGATTCTGGAGTACTTAATCCTAAATGGGATGTCTTCATCAAAGCCTTTCCCTTAAAGCTCAGGGAACTACGCAGAAGAAGAGACAGAAAGATTGAGAAACATAGGATGACTTCAAGGAAACAGTGTCTTCTAGACACAACAGGACTGATGCACACATGAACTCAGAGACTGTGACTGCATGCACAAGTCCTACACAGGTTCAAGAAAAGTGGGGTTCCAGCAATGAGAAGGGGAGGTGGACATGATAAAGATAAAGCCAGTTTTCTCCTGTGGAGTCTCACTAGGTATGTTAATCATCCATCAGGGCAGGCCCCACACCTAGGAGTTGCCAGCCAATACAAAATGAACTCAATGGTATTTTTGAGTCTTTTAATCTAATTTTGCTTTGTTTAGGTACTTTTGTCTTATTGGTCTTTTGTTTATTTATTTTGGTTTCCATTTTCATGGGTTTGTGAAGTATGGTATTATTATTATTATTTATTATTATTATTATTATTGTGTTTTGTGTTTGTCTATTTGAGTGTGTTTTTTTTTTTTGATTGGTCTTAAATCAATGATTCTCAGCCTTCTTAATGTTGCAATCCTTTAATACAGTTCCTCATGTTGTGGGGACCCCCAGCCATAAAATTATTTCATTGCCACTTTATAACTATAGCTTTGCTACTATTATAAATTTTAATGTAAATATCTGATATGCAGGATCTCTGATATGCAAACCCCTAAGAGGTTGTGACCCATAGATAGAGAACCAGTTTTATAGAGAAAAAACATTAAGTTGGGTGGGTAGGAAGGTAAAGATGATCTGGAAGGAATTGGGGAGGGGAAACATGATCAAAATATATTACCTGAAAAAATTATTTTCAACTATAAACAAAAGACTGGCCAGTAGGCAAGTGTGTGGTACATTTTATTAACCAGTGATTGATGTGGGAGCTCATTATGAAGGTATCACCCTTGAGCTGGTGCTCTTGGGTACTATAAGAAAACAGGCTAAGCAAGCCAGGAAGCAGCAGCATTTCCGCTTCTGTTTCCACCTTCAGATCGTTGCCTCACTTGAACTCATGCCCTGATGTCCCTCAGGGATGGTATGTGACCTGAGAGCTGTGAGTTTAAATATGGCCTTCTTCCCCGAGCTGCTTTGCTCACAGTGATTTATCACAGCAACAGAAACCCTAAGACATAAGTGCATGCTGTAGCTCTCTCAGACTTCTTACTCCTCTTGGCCTCTCCTCCTGCTCAGTATATCGTTTCTTTCCCTGTAGAACTCTGTGAGTTCTTGGCCACCTGCCTATCTATTTCCACACTGGAGCAGTGGTATTGATCTTTTAACTATTATATGGACCCTTTGAACAGTGTTCCTTAAAATTTTGTTTTCATGGGAATCAGTTGATAATTCATTCAGGTTATGAATTACCAAGACCTTCCCTCAAAGACTACTGATTACATTGCCCTGCTCTGTGAACTTTCTATCAGAAATGTTAACATTCGCCCTGTGTAAGTCTAATTCCTGCTATTATAATGCAATTTAAAAAACATGTTTTGATGTTTTGCCTACATGTATGCCTGTGAGCCATTTGCATGCCTATTGTCAACAGAGGCCACCAGAGGACAATGGATCCCCTGGAACCGGAGGTACATGTGGTTGTGAACTGCTATGTGAGTGCTGGGAACCAAACCTGGGTCTTCTAAAAGAGCATCCAGTGCTATTAACCATGGAGCCATCTCTCCAACACCATGTAGCAAAATTTTAAGTTTTATCAGAACATTGTATTTGTTTTACTAACTCCTGGCCTAGAATATTGTTGAACAACACAAACCCAGGGATCAAAAGAGACAAAACAAGGTAAATTTTTATTGAGTTAATTTCTAAATCTGAACAAATAAAGGTTGAAATGTTCAAGACAGATGATTTTTACCTTATAATTCAGTTTTGCTGCATCATATAAATCAGCAGAGTGTGAAAGCTGCTTGCCTATGGTAACATTGGCATAGCTAAGAGAGAAGTAAGTGATGGTGAATGCAGAGCTCAGGTTATTTTATAAATAAAAACCAAACTATAGAAAAGTACTAAGAATATCTTACCCATATCCAGTTCCTTTTTTCCCTGGGTTGGTATACAAATTCTTCCCAGGTGGCTGATATTTGTCCCTGGGTCTTATCTGTGCACTGAAGAATGGGACAGGGCCACCAATTGTTCCATAATAGCTTCCTAATCCACTTCTTCAATACCATTTGAGGTTGTAAAAAGAAAGATAGTAAAATGTCAAATTTCACCCAGCAGCTGAACAGCAGGTAAGAGTTCTGTGGGCAAAACCACTCTACCACTGCCACCCCCCATTGGACCTTGGAACCTACAAGACCCACTCACTACTCCCTAAACCACAGGACCATCATCTTCTCCCTGGCCAACCATGCCCCACATCAAAGCAGCCCCTAGAAGAGCAAGAACCACCTTCACCAACTGGAAGAAGAGGTGAGTGATTGCTCTCCACCTAAACTGCCCTAATCTCTAGGCCCTAAGCCCCAGGGCACATCCCATGCTCCTCCATGTCCCATCTCAGCCCACCAGCTGGCTAGCAGGAGAGTCCTGTAGGCAAGACACTACCAACACTGCCACTCATTGAACTCTGTAACCTCTAAGACCCACTCCCACACCCAATCCTACCCTCCTCCTTGTGGCTTACCATCTCCCACAACATCAGCAGCACTCAGAGGCACAAGCACCACTTGCATCAGACTGGGACTATAGCCTGGGTCTAGGCACCCAACCCTCACAAACCTCAGCAGTGAACCTTGTTCAATCTGACAACTAGCCAATAACCAGAACCCTTGGCCATTCAGATAAAAGACAGTAAAGAAAACAGACAATAAAAAAAAAACTAAAGACTTATCCAACAAAGACAGCACACGAATCGACACCTGTAATTATAATTATCCCAAACTCAGGTAGGTAAACAGGAGTGTAAGAATACATTGAACAACATAAGAATAAGGCAGCACCAGAACCTAGTGGGTTGACAACAGCAAGACTTGAAGAACCCAATGCAGATGAAGCAGAAGAAAATGGCATTAAAAATAACTTTATGAAGATGATAGAGACCCTAAAAGAGAAAATAAAAAAATTCCTTTAAAGAAATGAAGGAAAAGACAAAGAATTGGAAGAAATCAATAAATCCCACCAAGAAAGCCAGGAAAAAACAAACAAGTGAAAAAAATAGTTTAAGACTTGAAAATTGAAATAGAGACAATAAAGAAAAAGTTCTGGAAATGGAAAATCTGGGTAAAAGAAGAGGAACTACGGGGCTGGAGTGATGGCTCAGCGGTTAAGAGCACCATCTGCTCTTCCAGAGGACCCGGGTTCGATTCCCAGCACCCACATGGCAGCTAACAACTGTCTGTAGTTCCAGTTCCAGGCAAACACCAAGGCAAATAAATAAATAAATAAAGTTAAAAAAAAAAAAAAGACAACTCGGTTGTCAAATTAAAAAAATTTTTTTAAAAAAAGAAGAGGAACTACAGATGCATCAGCAACAGAAAACAAGAGATGGAAGAAAAAAATCTCAGACAGTAAAGAGACAATACAGGAAATAGATTTATTGGTCAAATAAAATATTAAATCCAACACATTCTTAACACAAAACAACCAGGAAATCTGGAACACCATGAAAATCCCAAACCTAAGAATAATAGGAACAGAAGAAGAAGTATTCCAGCTCAAAGACACAGAACATATACTCAAGAAAAATCATAGAAGAAATCATTTCTAACAGCCTAAAAAAGGACATGCCTATGAAGGTATAAAGGTACAAGAAACTTACAGAACACTAAATAGACTAAAAAAAAAAAAAAAAAAAAAAAAAAAAAAAAAAAAAAAAAAAAAAAAAAAAAAAAAAAAAAAAAAAAAAAAAAAAAAAAAAAAAAAAAAAAAAAAAAAAAAAAAAAAAAAAAAAAAAAAAAAAAAAAAAAAAAAAAAAAAAAAAAAAAAAAAAAAAAAAAAAAAAAAAAAAAAAAAAAAAAAAAAAAAAAAAA